>BSBK01012903.1:0-156389 GCA_027943335.1 Chamaecyparis obtusa | reverse complement strand
TACATATATACATACATATGTACATATGTACATATATACATATACATATACATACATATATATATATTATATATATATATATATATATATATATATATATATATATATATATATAAAATAATTGATATTATTTTATATATTAATATGCATATATATAGTTGATCTATATTTATTTTTATAATAATTATATAGTTAATTAATAAATTAGATTAATGAATAGACATGTCCCATGAAGGGAGGTCTCTTCCTGTCCTTGTCATGTATAAATACAAAGAGATTGATGCATTTCAAAGTACATACAATTATATAGGGTTATTACATTTGCAATGATCCTAAAAACTTAACATGGTATCAAAGCCAAGTTACAAATGTAGAGAGTATTTTATCGATGGTGAATGTGTGACTGTCTTAGAAAATAGAGTTTGGGTATGAGGACCATATCTCACAAATAAACCCTTGGATTTTGCTGAATTTTGGATACGTTGGTGATAGACAAATTTAGAATAATCTCACTAGAGGGTAAAAGTACAAAGCTGTGTCACACTTTTATAAGGAAAAGGTCAACAACACACAAAATTTTAACTTTAACGACATAAAAATAGCATTTATGTTTAAAATTTGGAGATGATGTAAACTAATGAAATGTGTAAAAGTGGATGAAGTTTATGGCTATAATTTTTTTGATTTTTTTTTAACAAGAATTCGCATAGTTTTTAAATTTTTTAAGTCCATTTTTTACTTGCTGAAAAATGCTGAAAAATGAGGGTCTTGTTCGTACCAAAAAAGCATATGCAAATAATCTTTTTTTCCTTTGATTTCAAAATATGTCATAGATAAAATATACAGCTAGTGCAGAAAAGAAGAAAAATTAGTTTTCAATGTATATTTTCTCTGTTATAACTATTCAAAGTTGAACATACTTGAAATCGACAGTTTTCATCTCGAGTGAAATTTCCCCTATCAAATCTACACCATTCAAAAAATAAATTACACACTCTTGAAGATAACTCTCTCCTCTAGTGTTAAATATAAATTTTCAATTTTTTGATAAGCTTTACTATTTTTTTCTATTTTTGAAGCATCTTGTTCTCGAATGTTAAAATACCTACTTGCAGTATTTTGAAATTATAATATATTAGATCTAATTAAAATACTATAAAAATTATATGATGATAATCTTGACTCCGTTCTCTAAAAAAGGGTATTTTTATATTTGTAAGAAATATCATTAAAAAGAGTAAGAGTTATTGAAACATCGCTTTTCTGAAATAATATTATTTCTTTAGTAATTGTTATAAAACATGCATTTAATACATATTTCCAATTGGAAAAGGTGAAGAACTTATCTAACTTAGCTAGAATGAATCTATCTAGACCATATATTTGACAAAAAATAATTTTAGTTAGAAATACTCAATTCAGCTATGCTGATAAGTTGTCCTGAAACGTGACACAACTTTGTGCTTTTACCCTAGAGTGATTGGGGAGAAATTGTTAGGTTCAAAAGCTATGACCGACTATGTATGGGTCTATGTAAAATATGTAAAAGAGAGAGGTTCCTTCTTTAAAATCCTAAACCACTTGAAGGGAGATCCCAATAAGATTTAAGGTTGTCATAGTGTATAGAACAGTTGGATATTTAATACAGGTCATGTGAAGAATTCTAGTAATGTTTGAGAAAAATGACATCATGTTATGATTTTACATGATATTTTCTATATGGGCTCACCTTACAAAATGAAATACTTGAACTTTATAAAAGATAAGTATTTCATGTTTTATTAATGCACATAATTTTTGAGGATTTAATTCATGCTATACTATTAGTTAGTAAAATCTTGTATGCTTCTATCATTGGTATTTCTGGTCAAGATATTTTAGTGAGCTATTTGTAATCTCTCTCTCACGTACCTTCAGGACAGAAGCATGAGATAATTGCATTCAAGGGAGAAAGAACTTGATGCTTGCAAAAAAATTGATGATTTAGATTAGATGAAAAGGGAGTTTGACATTTTAAAAGAGGTCAACAAGTTGATAAAATTGAGCTTCAGAGGGAGTAGATAGTTTACTCAACTTGTGACAATCTTGATCATATTGATTGAGATGGAGTTCACTATTGAAGGTGAAATACTTCTGAGCTAAACTAGATATAACTAATTATTATACTAATGAATCATGAAATTTTTAATGGCCCTGCCCCTTGTGTAAATCATGAGGAAGTGATGACTTCCAATTGATTATCACTCGTATTTGCAAAAGGTTTTAGAAGGTGGTGATCTTACAATAACTTGATATTATATTGTGATAGACATCTTGTGATGGATGAAAGAGATCATAATATATGGCATCTTCTATTGTGATAGATATCTTGTGATGGCTAAAACAGATCATAATACATATCATCTTCTATTGTGAAAGACATCTTGTGATGGATGAAACATATCATAATAGATTATGTGAATGTTCTTATGGTAAGTACACATTATATATGAGTATTTTTTGAGTACTTGGTGGACATCATGAGAATTGATGTTGTTAGGCCATTACTCTAAGCACATGGTGAATATCTTGAGATTTAATATTCTATAGGACAATCCTCTCAATATCATGAGATGATATCTTTATGAACTCTTGAGTACTTAGGTCAATGCCATGTGTTGACATTCTTATAGACCAATACTCAAGATATCAAATAGATAGAATCACCAATGGAGGAAATCCACCTAAGAGCTTGTGGATAGAATCAATGATCGAGGAAATCCACATGAGAGCTTATGTATAGAATCACCGATAGAGGAAATCTAGCTAAGAGATTGTGGATAGTCATCGATGGAGGAAATTCATATCAGATCTTGTGGATAGAATCATTGATAGAGGAAATTCACCTGAGAGCTTGTGGATAGAATCACTGATGGAGACAATCCACTTGAGATATTGTTGATAGAATCATTGATGGAGGCAATCCACCTTAGAGCCTATATATAGAATCACAAATGGAGGAAATTCACCTAAGATATTGTGGATAGAATCACCGATTAAGGAAATCCATACAGGATCTTGTGGATAGAATCAACAATGGAGGTAATACACTTCAGATCTTGTGGATAGAATCACTGATGGAGGAAATCCATATGAGAGCCTGTGGATAGAATCATTGATGGAGGCAATCCACATCTTGAGACTATGTTTCTATTGATTACATCATGAGGATGATGCTTCTATTTATTACATCTTAGGTTTGATACTATCAGGTGTCATAAGTGTTGACATTGAATTTATTTATCCTCCATAGCTAAGAGGGAGTGTTGATGTATGTAGCATGGGTTAGATAAATAGAACATACTATATGATTATTATGAGAAATGATTTAATACATATACAAAGGATTTTTATCAATTCCTCATAAGAATAGGCCATACAAAACTTGATAAGGAGAACATTTCCTGTTACCTTAATGGGTTGAGGCTAAGTATTTAGGAGTTGAATTTGGTCTCAATGAATAGTATTGAAGAGGCATACCATTTTTCCCTAAGAGTAGAGGAAAAGATCAACAAAAGGTTTGAGAGAAGGCAAAGTGAAAGAGGTCATGATGGGTATTATGAAGGCCAAAATAAAGATCAAAAAAAGAAGGATGAGGCTAGTAGTAGTCAAAATTAGAGAGGAAATAATTTCAATCATTTTCATGATCATAATAATAGAGATTAGAGAGTAAGATGAAGAGGACAAGGACAAGGAAGAGGAGGCTTTCATGGAACATGTTATCACTGTGGAGAAGAAGGTCATAGGGCATATGAATGTCAAAAATTCTAAAGAAGGAAAGATAGGATAACTGAAGGCCAGGCTAAAATTGTACATGTGGATTAAGATGCCAAATAATGTAATTTTAAAGATGCTAAAAGAGGAGAAGTCCTAGTTAATAGAAGAGTTCTATTGAGTGGTGAAAATTAACTTGAGAAAAGGAGGAGCTTGTTTTACACCAGTTTCAAGTGTGAAGATAATTTTTGTGATGTGATTATCGATAGTATAAGCACTAAAAATTTGGAGTCAGAAGAGATGGTCACAAAGTTAAATATAAAGAGGCATAAAAATCCATGTCCATTACAGATCGCTTGGGTGCAGGATGACCACAACGGCATGGTCAATGAATAGTGCCTAGTGAAGTTAAAGATTTGGAAATACCATGATGAGGTACTAGGTGATTCCATCCCTATAGATACATGTCATATATTCTTGGGTAGGCCATTTCAATTTGACTATTGTGTTGTAGATGATGATTGTGTGAGTACCTATTCCGTGATAAAGAATGTAGTGCCACATAAGCTAAATTCATTGAATGACATAGGAGAAAATGTATGTAGTGTTGCAAGAATATGTTTTGTTGATGAAATAAAGTTCCTATAGGGTATATGGCATGAGAATATGTGTTTTTATTTAATTGGACAAAATATGGTAAAGAGGAATCATAAGATTTTCTTGTACAAGTTGCATAACTATCGAATGAGTTTTAGAGTATTATGTCTGATAATGGGCTTGATGGATTACCACCTATAAGGAAGATCAGTCATTAGATGAACTTGATTCGAGGAGACAAATTTCCAAATAAGGAACCACATAGAATGACACCAGCAAAAAATGAGGAGTTGAATAGACAAGTACAAGATTTGTTGCTGAAGGGGTTGATTCGAGAGAGCCTGAGTCTATGTGCTATACCATAATATTAGTACCAAAGAATAATTCAAAATGGATGATGTGTATAGATTTGGATCAGAGAAGGAGATGAATGGAAGACTTCCTTCAAGAAAAAGTAAGGGTTGTATGAGTGGTTAGTCATGTCTTTTGGGCTAACTAATGCATTGAGAACTTTCATGTAGCTCATGAATGAGGTTCTGAAATAATTTCTGGGTAAGTTTGTCATTGTTTACCTAGATGATATTTTTATCTTTAGTAAGACATTAGAGGAGCATATAATGCATAATTGTAGGGTATTTGAGAAGTTAAGGGAAGATAAATTGTTGATTAATCTGAAGAAATACATTTTATTGGAGTTAGTGCATCTGAGATTTTAGGTTTCAGCAAAAGGTCTAAAACTGGATCCAGAGAAAGTGAAGGCTATCATGAAATTGCCCAATCCAAGGATTGTTATGGAGGTAAGATCTTTTCATGGTTTAGCTAGATTTTACAAAAAGTTTATCATGTCTTTTAGAAGTATTTGTGGACCTTTGACTAAAACAATGAGAGGGGATATTAAAGAGTTCAAGTGGAATACATGACTAGATAAGAGTTTTAAACTGTTGAAACAAAAAGTTACTATCATGCCCACAAAACTAAGTCTAAAACGCTACACTCTTTTTTTTAAATGCAAAAGAGTAATTATTATAAGTACCCAAATGCTCGATTTACCTAAGAAAGGAATACATGCAATTTTCCTATTAAAAAAGAAACATCATTTAAAATTCTAGTATTAAAGATAAACATATTTATTTTTAGAATAGATATAAATATTTACACTGATATTTTTATTTTCTCAACTCTCAAATAGAAAGGAATGTCATATTTTTAGGCATATTACTAAGCATGCTTTCTTTTTCTCCTTTCCCTTTTTTAATTAGGAACTAAACAACTACAGATTTTAAGACTCCTTATAGAATATAGGAAAATATTGGTTTACATTAGGATACATTAAAGTATCAAAATCTTTTTTTAAAGATCTAAGTTTCACATTTGAATGTAAGTGCAGATTTATTTCTATAAGGCTAATATTTAACCACTACATGTCTGAATATAGTATGCATATAAGATAACCATCATCCTTTTGATTTAACTAGAACAAAATATGTAAATGTGCTCCCTTCCTATATAAATATATTTCCATGAAATTCATGCATTTGCAGCTAGCCATTACATATAGATAAGGAAAATACAAGGTAAATATCTCCTACTCATTCACGGTTCTATTATTTTACATAGAAAGATGTCTATTATTTCTCAATCTTTCAAGAGTCCCCTTTTTGTTCAATCTCAAAGGTTTTACTTTACATTGCATAAACATAATTCTTCTATATATATTTTTCTTTTTCACAAACTAATTCTTCCACTTCAAGAGCTCCAAGTAAGTCCATAATATGCAAAAATAAGAAATCAAAAAGACCATGAGACACTCACCTCCCAACCTAGGTCTTTACAAGACCACCCCCAAGATAGGGGAACAAAACATAGGTAGGATACACACAAGCAAACATAATAAACAAAATAACAATTCAACACATACGAAAAAATAAAACTCCCATCCATGGCTTACACAATGGGTCACATATTGTCCCATAGATTTGGGGTGAAGTGGACTAAAACCCTATGGAGAGAAAATCCATTCCAAAAGTAGAAGAAAAATAATCCTTATCATGGCTTAACAAGAGCTCTTCCAATCATACTTGGAAGCTCGTACCAAAAGAAAATTAGAACAAGCCTTCACATGGCTTTAAAAACACCTTCTCCACCACTTCCCAAGGTATAAAGCCAAAGAACTCCCTTATAAACCCAAAAACAAAGAATGGAAATGGATTCTATTGGGAGTTCCCTTTGATCTTCAACTTGCAGATTTATACTTTGATGCATAACTTAAATAATGCTTTGACTCTATCACCACTCCAAAGTCTACAAGGAAGAGGGCCAGTTAACAAGGATCAAAAGAGATCCTCCTACACTTTGAGCCTTAATGCTCAGGCGGGTGTACCCTTGATTCACTTCTGAAAAGGAATCCAAAATGATATACAACTATACTCCTTACTAATTGATTTAAAGATTTGATCATTAAAATGTGTGTTTGGTTGACAATAATGAAATGCCTCCAAAGGATGGACCGGTGCCTTAACCTAGGGCAGAGAGTCACCCAATTACATACATCAACTGAATACCTTAATTCAAGCACAATTGAATCTAGGATAAGTGCTTTGCCTATTACCCTTCTCCCTCAGACACAAGGACATTAGATTCTTACTTGGTTGTAAAATCACTGAACCCACCTAAAATAATTTAATCCTAACTTTGTTAGGAACTTAGAGATGACTTCACAATACTCTTTGTTTACCATATGCTAATACACTTTGTGACACTAACATATATGAGCTTAGAACCAAAAAAAGAAGACATACACAAATGCAAGATTAGAACTCAATAATATTCTCATTAATATATTCAGAATCAATACACAATCAGAACAACACAAGGATAGGAAAAGACATAAAATCTAGCTCCTTTATCAGTAAAACACCATGAAAAACTAGACTAGGACCAAAGAAAGTTTTAGAACCATCACCGAATCAAAATTTTTGTAATATATACCCTCTACTCATCTTGGAAACCCAACACAGGTTGCAACAAGCTATGGATGACTTAGGGTGATGGTTTCAACCAACTGGAAACAGCCAAAAATTAATTGTAGGGGAAGAAAACTAGTCGGCCAAGCCTGAGAAAGATTTGCACTCATGATAGGTATCTAGGAAAGTACTACAAATCATGAAAATTTGAAATTGTCAACCCTTTGTGGCCACCTGCAACACACCTCGAGCACAAAACCACATGGTACAAACCCAAAAAATGAACATGGCACACCCTGGACCAGACTGTGATGGCAAACAAATCATCTCTTACTAGTTCCAGTCACTTCTGCATTCAATTTTAGTCCTCCTGGTTGTAGGAAACCCTTCAAAATTTGAATTTGAAAAACAACAGTCACCCTATGGTGCTTGTAGCAAATCGGCGGTCCACATTTGAATCTATAACAACTTTAAGTCCTGACCATCTGATTTCTCCCTTTCACGATCTTTATGATTTAACCTTTATAAGAATCTTGGTTTACATTTAGCGACAATGCAACAATGCTTTTCTTATTTGTAGAGTGAAACCTTAACTCATGTCTAACTCTAGCAAATTAGTGACTGTAGGAAAATGTTTGACCTTGGTCCCTTTTAGCGAACTAGTGACTGAAGGGCATTCGGCCATTCATGGAAAAATTTATGCTACCACCAGATACTTTAGCGATCATGTGAATGCACACTCACTAAATCGTTAGCCAATTTAGAACACCACCAGTTCTTTTTGTGAATAAGCGAAACCCATTGAAAATTTGTCGGGCCGCTAACCACTTTGTTAGAACTACCAAGACCTTTCGACCCCACTTGGGCCCGCCTGCAAATTGTGACATGTCATTATATCATTTTCTATCTCTGCCTAGTCACCACTGACACAGGACCCACTGACACATCCAAGTAAGATGTGAGATCAAGGGATGGTGCATGATCTCGTAGGGTAGGAATATTCCTTAAGATGATGCACTGACCATTGATAAAAAATCCTTCTCTGTAGGTCCCACTGACTGATCCCTATCACCATAAAGCTTAGCCAGTAAAAAATTGACACCTCAACAATGAATCACTAGACAGTCCCACTTCCCAGCAAACCTTTACCCTTCTTTCTATTTGGAAAACACATGACCAAAGGGATCCTCACCCATTCGTGAAAACTTTGAGGGCACCACTAGAAAAGTTAGTGATTTTGCGAACACTATACACAAAATCACTAAGTCTTAAGAGCCTCTGCCAAATCATCACGTGAACTAGGGAACCAAGAAAACATTTATCAAAACTGCTAAAAAGATAGAGAAATCTACTGGGCCTACACTAGGAAAATCAATGACTATCACTATACCTTAAGTCCCTGACACACTCGATGAGATTATACACCATTCATTGATTCACTAATAGGATCAGGACCCTTTGACAAGCCTGGGAACCAGGTCCCACTAACAACATGCCAGCGTGTTAATACATGGACCAACTAGAAGCTGCCAACTGAGCATATGTGTCAATGGACTCACTTGCCTTCCTTATGAGAATAAATGGCTATTGCTATACCACTGCATTAAAAGTTGAGCAAGTTATATCAATGGTGTAATGACAACAACAAGATTCAAATGAACTTTAATCCACCGGAATGCCAAGAAGACTGGTCCCACTGATAACATTCTGAATCATAATAGGTGGACCAATGAGAGACAACCAAATCTACACACTTGGAAAGTGGACCCACCTGAAGGAAGGGCTGTGTCATACAAAGAATCGATGGTCATCTCAAGATCTTATGCATCTGACAGATCACTTGAGAAGATACACCCACCGTTAGATGGAGATAGTGTCAGAGGTGGGCCCAGAGAAAATAAAGGCTACAGAAACATAGGGAAATATTAAAGCATGACTTAGGGAAAATATTTCGGTAGGGAACTATAGGGCTTAGGAAAAATTAAAACATGGGCACTTAGGAAATATAAAGGGGACCCCGCCAACATATGACGAACCTAACCGCATGACATAAAGTGAACCCATTAAAATATCACATGCAGATAAAAGGTTTTAAGTGGCTTGAAAAGTTAACTTGAAATTATAACAAGGCTAGGGTGAAAACAAAGGGTTTCAAATTTAATGGCTAGTTTTTTGAATTTTTGAAACAAGGGTTTGTGCTAGGGACCTAAAAATAACTGCAGGAACTAGGGGAAAGGGGCTAGAGCCATGAAATTTTTTGCATGTGCTAACAGTGGCTCTTTCTAGGGATGTATGCCTCCTACAAGAATCGCAAGGACTTAGAATCATTGGTTTAAAGCAGACCATCCCACTGGAAAAATTACAAACAACAGGGAACAAACAAGGCAAAATAGGCAACAGTACCAAAAACTGATAGACCAGGACAAAATAGGGCAGGGGCAAGCAGCTATTTACAAAATTTACAATTTGTACAGACCTATCTACTATTCATGGAAAATAACACACTTCAAAAGAAGTATTTCTTCAAGAATTGTCCATGAATAGGCAATTCTTGAATATCACCATTTAGCTCCTTGACAATATATGAATCTTGGCCCCATTTCTCATGAATTAGATATGGCCCCAGCTAGATGGGATCAAATTTACCATGATTTCCCTTATCCTCCAGTCTGGCATTCCACACTAACACCAAATCACCAGGCTCAAACTTCCTATCAACAATTTTCTTATCATACAAATTCTTAACCTACAACTGTAATTTGGCATTCCTTGTAACTGACTCTCTTCTAGTCTCATCCAACCTAATGAGGTCCTCAATTCTCAACTGCATCTCATCATCTATGTCATCATCATACAACTAAACAAATTTATACATTTCCAATAAATTATTTTGATGCATTCTTGCATGTATTCCATATACTAGGTCAAATGGTGCACAACCAATTGCCCTCTTCATAGTTACCCTATCAGCCCATAGAGCTAATGGCAGCTTTGAATTCCATGCCCTCTTATTATTTTCAAGAATCCTCTTTAGGATTTTAATCAAACTCTTATTAGTAGATTCTGCTTGTCCATTTCCTTGTGGATGATAAGGTGAGGAATTAGAAATCTGAATTCCTAAACCTTTGCAAAAGTCCTTATATTCAGCAGAACTGAAACACATTGTATTATCACTAACTATCCTTTCAGGGCAGCCAAACCTTGTAACAATATTATTCATTAGAAAATCAATTACCACCTTACTAGTTGCATTTCTTGTAGGTATAGCCTCTACCCACTTTGTAAAGTAATCAGTGGCAACTAAGATCCACAAGTGTCCTCCACTTGACTTGTTTGGTATCTCCCCTATGAAATCAATTCCCCATTGTTGGAAAGGAGCCTGAACTTCTACTGGTTTTAATGGCACATTACCTAAAAATTTAAGCTTACCAGAGAACCTTTGACAAGTGTCACACCTCCTCACCAACTATTCTGCATCCCTGAAGATTGTGGGCCACCAAAATCTTGCTCTCAAGATTTTATGAGTAGTTGTTTTACCCATATAATGCCCACCACAAACTCCCTCATGCATTTCCTTCAACAACTTGTTAGCCTAATCTTCATCTACACATTTCAACAGTACGCAATCCAAATTCTTTCTATACAATTTACATTTTACAATTACATACTTGATGGCTTGAAATTTCAATGTCCTCTTTTGATTATCATTCATGTTATCTAGACATCTCATATTTCTCAAGTAATAAATAATATCTTGATACCAGATACAATCATCCATGTCACACGTATAATCAACTTCAGAATGATTTACCTGATTAGCATCAAGATTGGATTGGGCCATTAGTTTTGTCAATCCTTGTCCTCTAACCAATTTAGTAATCTAGACCTCAACATTGAATTCTTGGATCCTATTGAGCCATCTACATCTTCTTCCAGATACCTCTTGCTGTGAGAAAATATCCTTCAGCGCTGCACTTGGCACAAAAGCAATCACAACTGCTCCCATCAAGTAACACCTAAAAGCCTTGATTGCCTTCACAAGTGCATATGCTTGTTTTTCATTTATGTCATACTTCAATTCTACAACATGCAAAGATTTACTAAAAAATGCAATAGGCTTCTCAAAACCATCCTTATTCTTTTGTAACAAAACTGCAGCAATAGTGTGAAAAGATGCAAAGGAAAAGATGTGCATTGGAACATTATAATCAGGTGCCTTAAGCACTGGTTTATCTTTGATAGGTTGCTTGATATTTTTGAAAGCCTCATCAGGCTCACCCTCCCAATTGATTACAGATCCCTTCTTCAACATCTTAGAA
The DNA here is from genome assembly GCA_027943335.1 of Chamaecyparis obtusa. Lineage (NCBI taxonomy): Eukaryota > Viridiplantae > Streptophyta > Pinopsida > Cupressales > Cupressaceae > Chamaecyparis > Chamaecyparis obtusa. The sequence continues at coordinate 144,757 of BSBK01012903.1, read as the reverse complement.
ATAGGTCTAGTAACCTCTGCAAAATTTGTCACAAACCTCCTTAATAAATTGACCTAACCAAAGAAAGACTGAATCCCCTTAACATTCTTTGGCCTCTAAATTTTATCAATGGCTACTACCCTCTTAGGGTCAATTCTCATTGCTTGCTTCCCAACTAAGTGGCCAAGCAAATTACCTTCAATGACACCAAAAGCACATTTCCTCGGGTTTAGAGATATGCCAAATTCCAAGGCCCTCACAAATATTTTTTCTAAATGAATACAATGGTCTTCTTCCTTCTTGGAATAGGAAATTAAATCATCTTGATATGCAACAAGGAAATCATTTATGAAATCTAAAAAAGCAACATCCATTGCCCTCTGAAAAGTAGCACCAACATTTGTGAGGCCAAAAGGCATTCTCACATAAACATATGTCCCCCAAGGTGTTGTGAAAGTTGTTTTGAAGTGTTTCAATTCCTTGACAATTACCTAATTGTAACTAGAGAAACCATCTATCATAGACATCAATTCTAATCTAGTTACTCTCTGCAACATAGCTTCCATATTGGGCAGACAATAGTTATCCTTTAATGAGCTGATGTTCAAATTCCTGAAGTCTACACAAAGCCTGATGTCACCATTCTTCTTTCTCATAGGAACAAGGTTTGAAACCCAAGAAGAGTGCCTTATAGGCTTGATAATTCTAGCATCTCTTAGCTTCATTAACTCTTCTTGCATCTTGGGTGCCAAAGTGGGATTAATAGGCCTTTGTTTTTGCTAGAAAGATTTAGCATCTTCTTTTAATGGAATAATATGCTGAAACAAATCTTCTCTATAAACATTTAGGTCATCATATGACCATGCAAAAACATGCCTAAATTTTCTCAATAATTCAATCAAATATTTCTTTACCTTTTGAGATATATCTCTACCAATGTATACCTTTTTAGGTGTCTCATGTGTTCCAAGATTTTTCTCCTCTAGATCAGCATGATCTTCTCTTTTGATATTCTTTTGAACTCTATCTTGGTTATCAAAGATGGTCTCCAAAACAACAAGCCCCTTGGGCACCTTGTTAGTTCTAAGCTAAATGACCTCATTCCCAAAGACAACATCTCTTCCTTCTACTGACTCAACCAAGGCTGAACAATCAAATTCCTGACCATGATAGTAATCATCACAACTCATAAACTTTAAAATATCATTATCATCATCAAAAACCTGCCAATTTTCAATATTGTCTGGTATGCTGGGCCTAACCTAAATTTCAACTTTAGAGATACAAAAAAATGTAATATTAGTGGGATTGATTGCAATATTGGCTAACAAGTCAGCCATCTTATTGTTACTCCTATCCTTCCATTCAATATTGAAGGCATCAAAATGTTCAATCAAATCCCAAACTACATTCCTATATTGTTTTAGCCTTTTATTCTTGGAACCATATATTGACCTGACTTTGGACACTACCAACTTAGAATCACCAACAACACTTAAGAACTTAATACCATGTTTCTATGCCAACCTCAGTCCTAACAACAAAGCCTCATATTCTGCTATATTGTTGGTACAAAAGAAATTTAATGTGAAAGAAAATTTGTAGGTGTTTCCATCAGGAGAAATAAGTAAGATACCTGCTCCTGCTCCATCCTTGTAATTTTCACCATCAAAGTACATTACCCACAAATCACCCTTCATAGAATTAACACTTACCTCAACAAAGATAGGTGACAAAAAAGGTTCATTCTCAAATACAAGGATCTCTGCCCTAGAAGCATTAATATCAATATCCACAAAACATGTAGTTTCATTATCAACATTTCTCTCAATCATGTGGCATACCCTTGGCTCTCGTTCAATCTTGACAAACTGATCATTAATCTTGAAAGCGGCATAGGACAGATCACACTGTAAACTTCCACCCATGGTAGCACTCCATCTTCTAGATAGTAGCATCCCATAATGAGGAGGGATGTCCACTACCAAAACACTCATTGTCAACTCTTTCTCTGGATATGCTACCAGCCAAATGGCATTGCATTGATAGTCCCAATAACTGGTACCTCCCTCTAATCCATTGCGCAACATCAGCCTTGGACTGTATCAACTTTAAGGCCCAACCTCTCCATGATTTTAAAAGGCATGACAGTATTAGAGGACCACTATCAATCATACAATTCCTCAACTTCATTCCATTAACAAGAACACTTAAAAAGAATGGATCAATGTTTTCAAGGCTGGCATTGACAGAACTGTCCAAATATATTGGAGGAATTTGAGACACAATTCCCTGAGTAGCAACACCTTTCAAAGCTTTATCCTAAGATCTATTGCATGAAACATCATTGTTATGAACATTATCTACCCATGTAATAGCTCTATCTTTGTGTTTAGGGATCCTCAACAATTTTGACAATGGAACCTTAACTGTAATTTGGGACAATATAGATAACATATCAACAGGAGTAGAAGAAGGAATCTCAATCTGCACCACCTTATTATCCTTTTGTTTATCTGATACATTTTGTGTATTGGCCACCCTTAATTTTTCAATCTTAGCCATTGTGTTAATTGGCTTTTCAATCTCACTAGAAAATATTTCAACTCCAACTCCCTTAGGCTCACAATTGTTACCTTTTACATTCTTTAATTTCACCATGTGATCACCTTTTGATTTGTTCTCATTAGTATCTCCAGAGTTGGCACTCTTTATAAACATTCCTATAGCTTTCTCATTTGTATTCCTTGCCACCATGCCTCTAGTTTGCACTTGGGAAATCATTTCTACAGTAATCCTATCCATCTCTTCTCTAGAAGGTCTTCTCAAATTTACTAGCTCAGAAGAAGAGTTCATGTTACATGTCTTCCTATCAATGTCTTCATTATCAAAAAAAACTTCTTGATGAAAAAGGGCCTGATTATGTCTCTTCACATTTACATCTGCCTCTTCATCAAAATCAAAATCTTCTTCATATCCTAGATATGAAGAAGCCATGTTTCATCCAACATCATCTTGATCTTCTTCTTGATCTATCTCCTCATTGCCACAATCCTGATTTGTAGCCATAGAGTGTGCAACCACACAATGCTCTATAGAATGAGGGGACTAGCATGCAACACACCAAGGTATATCCTCCATGACATTTATTGAAGCCTTTTGTAGATGGTCAAGGACACCTCTATCATTGTTTCCTCTTGGAGTAGGGACAATAGGCTTTCCATCCTTCCATTGGGTGTTGTAAGGGTAATTCTGCAATCTATTCTGCTTATTGAAATTTTTGTTGAGCTGAGGGCTCTCATTGGTAGGAGGACTAATGTTCCTATTTGCAGGCACCTTCAAATCCTTCAATGCATTGAGCACCTTATCTATTTTATCTTCTTCTTGCCTCCTAGCTCCAACATTCTTATCATTTTCCTTTTTGTACTTCTTGTCTCCAAACAACTTAGGGTCATCTCTCTTTCCACCCAACTTTCCTGATATCTTCATATTGTTCTCAATATTGACAACAATCCTAAAAGCATCCCTAAGAGTTCTTGGTTCTTTGTCCCTCAACAAATATCCCATCTTTCCATCAAATGCATTGAAGTATTTGGTTAAAAAAACATTGTCATCTAACCGCATAGCTTGGAACAACTTATGCATGCCCTTTTGAAATCTCATGTTGAATTCAGCTGTAGTTTCATTCTAATTTTTCCTTATGGTATTGAATTCATTCAACATGAAACTAGGATTAGGTCTATCACCATACTGCTCTTTAAAACATCTCTCAAAGGAATCCCAAGTATCAATACATTTATCAAGAAGTCTCTTAAACCAATCTCTAGCATCCTCCATTAGAGATTGAACAAACAATTTCATGATTACATCCTCATGCTCTACCTCATAATCATTAAGCATATCAACAAATAACCTAAGATCCTCCTCACAACTAATAGCATTATTACTAGAAAACTTAGGTACCTTATCTCTTATATCATTTGGAAAAGCATTTGGGTAGCCAGGACTTCCATCAAAACTAATTTGCCTATAACCTTCTAATTGCATAGGTCTTCTTTGAAAACTTGAACTAGTGTTAACCCTAACATCAACATTAGCATTTACATTTCTATCTACTTGTGCATTTGACTGCTGCCTAGGCTCAGTGCCTATCCTAGTAGATGAAGAAGGAATTGAACTAGTAGCATTACTAAGTGGAACAATAGTAGTCATAGATGGCATACCTAGTTCAGTAGCAGATGGACCAAGAGCACTAGCTGATGAAGCCTTCAAGAACTAGATCTTTCTTCTCTTTTCTACAATGGAAGCTTCAATTTCAGCCTTCTCTAATTCTCTTGCAAGGTACTCATCTTCTTTTCTTCTTCTTTCTATTTTTGTTTCCTTACTTGAATTGGGTGGTGGGACCCCTGGTATTGTCAATGATCATCTTGTTTGATGTCCCACCATCTTTTTCTTTCCTTTCTCACCAGCGGCAACAACAGGCCTAGTGATCTCATGCCCATCTTTGTTTTTAGGCAAAGGAACATAAATTTGCACTTGTCTAACCACATGGCCCTCCTTATCAAATTCTTGATCTTTTAGTAAGCACTCATGCTCACTTCTCAAAGCTTCAAGGTCACCAAAGACATCATGTTGCAAAGTTTTAGGAGTAGAAGCAAGCATCTTGTTTCTCTCCTTCATTTCATTAATCTTTCTAAGAAGAGACTACCTTTCTATTAGAGCATTCACCTTTTCAGCCTCTCTCTCCTCTTGTAACCTCTTTTGTATGGCATCCTTCTCTACCAACTGTAACCATAGTGCATTTAAATCATCAAGATCTACCATAATGTCATTAGAACTTGATGACACATCCATATCAAAAAGATTTTGATATGGGAGGTGCACTCGCATAGGTCTCATGGGTTCTCTTCTAAAATCATCTTTATCAAGATCTAAATCAATCTCCAAACCCATCTCTCTAGCTTGTTCATCTTGACCTTCAGGCAATGGACCCTTGTCCCAAAATAAAGCCTCTGGGGTATCATAAAATCTATCCTCAAAGCAATCACCATCTGATCTAGAAACTCTACCTTGTGAACCTTTCTTACTTGAGGAAACATGTGGTGCTCTACCTCTTGTATTTCTTTGTTCTCTTATGGGAGCACTAGTAGACTCACCATTCCTTCTAATCCAACTCTTCTTCTCCTGTCTAGGCAATTGCTCCAGAGTGACCTCCGGATTCTTTTTGACAAAGGACCTAGTAGTCCTCCTCTTGTCCATGATTTATAGCTTATAGCACTGGTTCTAACCTTTTGAGTCACCATCCACCTAGATGGGAAATCTTTTAACTAAATGCAACAAGAAAACAAGAGTCCACTTAATAACCTTTATCTCTAGACTCTCCCCAGTAGAGTCACCATTTTTTTGGGAGTTCCCTTTGATCTTCAACTTTCAGATTTATACATTGATGGATATCTTAAATAATGCTTTGACTCTATCACCACTCCAAAGTCTACAAGGAAGAGGGCCAATTAACAAGGATCAAAAAAGATCCTCCTACACATTGATCCTTAATGCTTAGGCAGGTGTACCCTTGATTCACTTCTGAAAAGGAATCCAAAATGATATGCAACTATACTCCTTACTAATTGATTTAAAGATTTGATAATTAAAATGTGTGTGTGTGGTTGACAACAATGAAATGCCTCGAAAGGATGGACTAGTGCCTTAACCTAGGGCAGAGAGTCACCCAATTTCATACATCAATTGAATACCTTAATTCAAACATAATTGAATCTAGGATAAGTGCTTTGCCTATTACCCTTCTCCCTCAGACACAAGGAAATCAGATTCTTACTTGGTTGTAAACTCACTGAACCCACCTAAAAGACTTTAATCCTAACTTTGTTAGGAACTCAAAGATGACTTCACAATACTCTTTGTTTACAATATGCTAATACACTTTGTGACACTAACATATATGAGCTTAGAACCAAAACAAGAAGACATACACAAATGCACGAGTGGAACTCAATAACATTCTCATTAATATATTTAGAACCGAAACAAGAAGACATACACAAATGCAAGATTGAAACTCAATAATATTCTCATTAATATATTTAGAATCAATACACAATCAGAACAACACAAGGATATGAAAAAACACAAAATCCAACTCCTCTATCAGTGAAACACCATGAACAACCAGCTTGGGACCAAAGAAAGTTTTGGAGCCATCACCCAATCAATATATACCCTCTGGGAAAGTATTGCAAATCATGAAAATTTGAAATTGTCAACCCTTCATGGCCACCTGCAACACACCTCAAGCATGAAACCGCATGGTATAGACCTAACAAATGAACACAGCACACCTTGGACAACACTGCGATGGAAAACATATAATCTCTTACCAGTTCCAATCACTTCTACTTTCAATTTTAGTCCTTTTGGTCGTAGGAAACCCTTCAAAATTTGAATTTGAAAAACAACGGTCACCCTATGGCACTTGTAGCAAATCAGTGGTCCACATTTGAATCTGCAACACCTTTAAGTACTGACCGTCCGATTTCTCCCTTTCGCGGTCTTTATGATTTAACCTTTATAGGAATCCTGGTTTACATTTAGCGACCATGCGACAATACTTTTCTTATTCACAGAGTGAAACCTTAACTCATGTCTAACTCCAGCGAATTAGTGACTGCTAGAAAATATTTGACCTTGGTCCCTTTTATAAAACTAGTGACTAAAAGGTAGTCGGCCATTCATGGAAAACTTTATGCTACCACCAGATACTTTAGCAATCACGCGAATGCACACTCGCTGAATCGCTAACCAATTTAGAACACCACCAATTCTTTTCACAATTAAGTGAAACCCATTGAAAATTTATTAGGCTACTAACCAGTTTGTCAAAACTACCAAGACCCTTTGACCCCACCTGGGCCCGCCTGTAAACTACCACATGTCATTATATCATTTGTTATCTCCACCCAGTCACCACTGACATGTCCAAGTAAGATGTGAGATCAATGGATGGTGCATGATCTCATAGGGTAGGAATATTCCTTAAGATCACGCACTGACCGTTGATCGAAAATCCTTCTTTGTAAGTCCCACGGACTGATCCTTGTCACCATAAAGCTCAGCCAGTCAAAAATTGACACCTCAGTAATGAATCACTAGACAGTCCCACTTCTCAAAAAAACTTTTCCTTTCTTTCTATTTGGAGAACACATGACCAAAGGGATCCTCGACCATTCGTGAGAACTTTGAGGGCACCGCTAGAAAAGTTAGCAATTCCATGAACACTATACACCAAATCATCACACAAAATAGTGAACCAAGAAAACATTTATTAGAACCACTAAAAAGATAGATAAATCTACTAGGCCCGCACCAAGAAAATCAATGGTCGTCGCTATACCTTAAGCCTCTGACACACTCGATAAGATTATACATCATTCATTGATTCACTGATAGGATCAAGACCCTCTAATAAGCCTGGGAACCAGGTCTCACTGACAACATGCCAACGTGTTAACACATGGACCAACCAGAAGCTGACAACTGAGCATATGTGTCAATGGAACCACCTTCCTTCCTTATGAGAATCAATGGATGTCGCTATATCGCTGCATTAAAAATCAAGCAAGTTATATCAATATTATAACGACAACCACAAGATTAAAATGAACTTTAAGCCACCTGAATGCCAAGAAGACCAGTCCCATTGACAACATTTTGAATCATAATAGGTGGACCAATGAGAGACAGCCAAATCTGCACACTTGACAAGTGGACCTGCCTGAAGGAAGGGCTATGTCATACAAAGAATTGATGGCCATCTCGAGATCTTATACATTTGACACATTGCTTGAGAAGATACGCCCACCGTTAGATGGAGATGGTGTTAGATTTGGGCCTAGGGAAAATAAAGGCTGCTGAAACATAGGAAAATATTAAAGCATGACTTAGGGAAAATATTTCAGTAGGGAACTATAGGGCTTAGGAAAAATTAAAACATGGGTGCTTAGGAAATATAAAGGGGACCCCACCAACACATGACAAACCTAACCGCATGACATAAAGTGAACTTGTTAAAATAGCACATGCAGATAAAAGGTTTTAAGTGGCCTAAAAAGTTAACTTTAAATTATAACAAGGCTAGGGTGAAAACAAAGGGTTTTAAATGTAACGACTAGTTTTTTGAATTTTTGAACCAAGGGTTTGTGCCAGGGACCTAAAAATAACTGCAGGAACCAGGGGAAAAGGGCTATAGCCATGAAATGTTTTGCATGTGCTAACAGATTCATGGAGCCCATACTTCCATGGTTTATCCCTCTCCTCCCCAATGAGAGACTCTACATCCATGGGCTATCCCTAAAACTTCACCCCCAAGGCTACTCTTCCCTCCAAGGGTGAGTGTGGCCTTGAGACTCCCAAATAAACAAAAAATTATAAAAGGGAATATCATAATGCTTCACAACCATAATTCAAATGGTTTACAAAAAATCAAAATACAAGATTTACAAAACACATCTTCTAACAAGTAAGAACAAATAAGCCTTACATACCACAAAGAAACATGAAGAACTCTACAACATATAAACCACCATATCTCTCTCATACCAATTTAATCAACAAGAAATTTCAAGATGGAGCCACCAAACTAAGTCCAAAAAATTAATGGCAAGTGTTGGAAAATGAGATCTCTTTTGTGCAAACTTCTCCTCCTATTCCAGCTCCTCCAAAACTAGTCTAGTCTCTAAGTTAGAGAGTGGGTGTTCAAACTGTCCAAAATAAAGAGTCCCCACTAAAAAGGCCTCCACAAAAATTCCCACAAACACCTAGGGATAAGGTTTATTTTTTCATTGGGTGGTCTTCCCTAAGCCCCTTACAAGCTTTCTAGAAAAGACCTCTTACAAAGGTTGGCCCAAAAGCTGGGCAAAGGACTATCATTCTAATGGATGGTGTTCTTACCAAGGCTTGGTTTCAAAAGTTGATTTTTGGCCATCTAGGGAATCCAACCTTTAGATGGGTCTTTTAGTCAAGTAAGGGTAACCTATGGTTACAAATTACCCTTACCCATAGGTATACCAAGTGGGCTAGCTAAAAATGGCCTAAACACACCCCTAGGCCCCTTTTCAACCTCCCAAAAATTGATGACAAGTTCAAATTTGAAAATCTATGACAAGACATCTCCTCAAGCTCCCTAACCAAAGGATTCACATGGGGATCCAAAAAGGGTACTATCCTAGGTTGATGGCCATCGAATCCTCAAGTGGATATGTCATGGCCACAAATACACATACAAGTGTCAAGTGACACAACATAAATTACACATCACAAGCCATGTGGAATATCCACTAGAGCACTCACATAAAAATTTACAATAACATTAAAACATATTAATTCAAGACATACATGCTCATTAAATTTACAAATAAAATATGATACAATGAGGTTTTGTCTCTCATTAGACACAACCTTGGCTCAAACTGAATTCACATTGGCCTATGTCTGGATCCCCAATAATAGTACCATGGTCTATTTCCCTACATACTAAATCCAACATCAGTAGTCCAAGTAATATAAATCCACATCATATATGAATCAATTATAAACAACTCAAAAATTCATTTGCACATCACATTATCAATTGAAATTCTCTTGCACATAAACTTTAACTTTTCCCATTCATGAATACATTTATATATACACACATGTAATCAAGAAGTTTACTTTCAACACTTAAGGGGGAAACCATAACATCATAATAAAATCAAATATCTATTACCTAATAAGTCATATAATTAATTCTCATCATGTCTTCCTAGCATTCATAAAACAAGGTTAACCATAAATGCAAGACCATATTAATATCACAAGGTAATCAACATAATATCATAAAGTAGTGTGCATCTAACATTTAAAGAGTATCAAATAAGTATCTCTCTCAATTGCACAAACTAAAGAGCTATGATGGGCTAGGGTATCTCTCTTAGTAATCCAAGAAATATAATTCCTCAACATATATGAATCAATTATGTTCAACTTACAATTCATTTGCAACATCACCTATTCAATAGAAATTCACTAACATATTAATTTTAACTTAGTCCATTTGTTAAAACACACACATATATACATATACATTATGTAATAGGAAATTTTTACTTTCAACACTTAATAGAAAGCCATAGCATCATAATTACATCAAATATCAATTTCCTAATTAGTATTATAAATAAATCTCATCATTTCACCCTAGCATTCATAAAACTAGATTATCCATAAGTACAAATCCATATTAGTGTCACAACATAGTTGTCAGACATCATAAGGCAATGTCCATCTACATCTAAAGTGATAAAATCTATGAAAAAAGAATCTAAAACCATAGTTCATTCAGGATAAAGTATCAAATAAGAATCTCTCAAATGTACAAAACTAGAAAAGCTATGATGGGCTAGGGGTGAGGCCTCATAGTTATAGAACAATATATTTTAGCACATCTAGATGTTAATAAGGTGTTTCAAGTGGACTTTCATGCTAGTGGTACTAAAATAGGAGTTGTTTTGAGCCAAGAAGGTAGATGTGTTTCTTATTTCAATGAGAAGTTAAATGATGCCAACAAGAAATATATTTTTTAGGATCAGGGATTTTATGCTATAGTTCAAGAATTGAAAAAGTGGAGACACTATCTACTTCCTAAGGAGTTTGTTTTGTATATTCATCATCAAGATTTTAAATATTTGAATAGTAAAGGAGAGTTCAGTTAGAGGCATTTGAAATGGGTTAAGTTTTTGTAGAGTTACACATTTGTTTTGAAACATAGAAGCAAAAGTTCTAACAAGGTTGTAGATGCACTTACTAGTTGACACCTTTTGCTAACAAAGATGTAGATTAAGGTGGTTTGGTTCAAGGTACTCAAGAATTTATATCCAGAGGATCTTGATTTTGGTGAAGCTTGGAAAGATTGTACAAAATTAGTTACACTAGATAGAACAAAGTGGTTGGATTTCATCATCGAGGATGGTATGCTATTTAGAGGGAGTCATTTGTGGATTCCATGAAGTTCTATGAGGGAGAATATCATAAAGGAGAAGCATAGTGGAGGATTGGCTGGACATTTTGGTTGAGATAAAACCCTTGCTATGGTTAGTGAGAATTATTACTATCCATAGTTATAGCAAGATGTCAAACTATTTTTATAGAGGTGCAGAGTATGTATCAGTCATTACTTGTACCAGAGAGGCCATGGGAGGATATTAGTATGGTCTTTGTTCTTGGTTTACCATGGACTCAATGGGGACATGATTCAATTTTCATGGTAGTCAATAGTTTTTTAAAGATGAGACATTTCATTCCCTACAAGAAGACTAATGATGTTGTTCATGTGGTAGAATTTTTTTTCAAAGAAGTTGTGAGACTACATAGTCTGCCAAAGAGCATAGTTTCAAATTGAGACACTAAGTTTGTTGGATATTTTTGGCACACATTATGGAAGAAGTTAAAGACATATTTGAAGTTCAAATCATCATATTATCCATAGACTGATGAGAAGACAAAGGTGGTGAATAGGAATCTAGGGAATTTGTTGAGATTTTTGGTTGGAGATAAGCCATTGGGATGGGATTTGATTTTACCATAGGCATAATTTACATACAATACTTATGTCTATAGGAGCACTGGTAAATCACCATTCCAAATTGTATATTTATGTAGTCCCAAAAATGCTTCAGAGTTGAGGAAGATAGACAAAGCATAGATAAGTAGTGTTGAAGCTGAGGATTTTATAGAATAGTTTAAGAATATCCACGAGGAGGTGAGGAAGCACATTACCAAGATAAATACACAGTAAAAAGATAAGGAAGATGAGAAAAGTGGGCATAATTAATTATAGGATGGGGATGAAGTCATGGATTATTTATGGAAGGAGTGATTTCCAGTAGTTAAATATAACAAGTTGAAAATGAAGAAGTTTGGGCCATGTAAGATACTAAGAAGAAAGATTGAATAAATGTCTATGAAGTAGAGTTTCCTTCCAAGCTAAATATTTCACCACTATTTAACATTTTAGATCTAATAGAGTATCATGAAGGAGGTGTTGAACATGGTTTCATAGAAGCATAGTGGAGTATTTTGACAACTACTTCAATGAGCAAGGAGATTGAGAATATATTGGATAGTTGTGTTGGCAGAAGCAAAAGGAATAGGAGATATGAAGAATATATATGGTCAAATTAAAAGGATGACCTATAGAATATTCATCATGGATGTTAAGAGAGGATTTTAACCATCTTGGTTTTCCTCTACACACCTAAGATGTGATATGGTCACTTCTCAAATTACCCGAGTGTTTGATGCAAGAGTATCCTAGGTGTAAGAGAAATCTTGCACTACCAAAAAATATGTATGTTTTGTCTTTTCAATAAGGGTTGTTTTTAATACGAAGTTACTATTTATGGAAACTCATTATTTTTGTTAAGCTAGCCATATGATCTCAAAATGTTCTTATTTCACAAGTGGACGTTTATCTTAGTCATATTAATCTGCCAATTGAGTTTCATTTCCATACCATTTGTATTGGTAAAGTTATTGAGGTTTTTAGGTACAAAATCTTTGAACTCAATTTTGAAGGGCTTAGAGGCTCTAGAATGAGGTTAAATCCTGACTAACTAGAGCTTGCATGTGTTAGGCATTGTAGATCAGGAGTTGTCATTTCCAAAAAAAATGGTTATAATAGCCAAATGGAGCTCTAGTTAAAATGTTATGGCATCTAGAAGATGGGATACCTAAAAATATGATTTATAATTATTTTGAGCCAACCCTACTCTAATAAAAATGAAAGATAAAATAATTCTAGAGGTGGTTGGCCTTAATGGCTAAAATTCTAGAACTTTCCCAGGTGGTGGAAAATTGCCTATATGAAGAAGGTGCTTAGTGTTTACTAGGGTAGTTCTGGGTGGTTATTCAAGGATTTTTATTATATAATTTTGTATGGAAAATGCCCATGTGGCTTGCATATTGTATTTCTGAAATTTTTAATTCCATACATTTTTAGATAATAAGAAGCCCAATTTTTGTTCTTGTAAATTGTTGTTGTTTCACTATTTCTATTATGTTTTTTTGGTATTAAGGGAAAAACCCTGCATGAAGAATTTATATTATGAGTGAAGCACATTATGATCTAAACAATTAATGAGAATATTGAGTCTAATAAGCATAAGATTGATGCAAGTATTAAAGACATATTTGTGTATTGATTAAAGTTAAATCAGAATTCTAAAGTATCTTAACCGAGAAGATACTAGAAGATATTATTTTGTAAATCCTTTAAGAGGGTACAATTATTATATTATAATTTTAAAATCCTTTAGCAACGTAGACTTAATCATTCTTTAGACTCCTAGCAAATTAATACTCTTAATAGGGTAAGCTATCAAACATTGCTATCATTGTATCTCTAACCGAGTAAACTTTTTACTATAGTAGTGAAGTTTTGTGGTTATCATCACCACCAAATTATTATCCTCTAATAAGGATTTATGTGATACCAACATAATTGTGTTATGAGTTATATTTCATGTTAATGTTTTATATGTTTTATGAGATGTATGCAAAGTTATGAATTTAGTAAATGGTTAAGAAAGTTATTTAAATCTTTTTGGAGTATTGATTCACCCCTCCCCTCTCAATACTCACCTTTCCATACTTAATCCAACAAACCACACCATATTATGCATAATTTTAATTCCTTCCTAATGGTCTGTCTCGATCTTCTCATATAAATGTCATGACTATGTATTCCCAAGCCTAGATCTATAAGAAGGTTACCCTAGTAGAAAATCTAGAAGCTCTTCATAAACAACCTAGTGGATATTGTGATATAAATGAGTGTGAATACAAGATCCAGAGGAATAATAGGTACCCATTATAATCATACTCTCTATAATTTGGCCCCAACCAAGAGACAATCCATGTGATCTCTAGTTAGGGCATTAAAAAGCCCTAATAAATATTGCAAGAATCAATAGTAATTACTAGTACAAATCTATCATATATTGCCAAGGAACATCATATCTACTGATTTCATGATCATAAAATATCCTCCTAAGTCCCTTTATACTTCCCTACTCTAGTTGATCATCTATAACTAACTCCCTTATGAATGGACAATTAAAAATCCTATAAATATCCATAGGAGTAAGTGTCATCTCACTAATAAGTAAATGTATGGTATTTTTATTTCTATTCTACCTCTTTTCTATAGTAGTTAATTCACCTATATTGATCTTATAATAGGTAATACCTAGTTGATATGAGAATCCACAAGTAGCAATAATTATGTGATCCACCTAAACTAATCAAGGTGTCAACCACCATGTCTTCGAGTATTGCACTTGAGATGTCAACACATCTATAGGCTCCTATATTCAAGATATATCAGAAGGTCAAGAATTAATCAATTCATTTATTACTCAATATATTCAACTCATTTAATATTTCGATGAATCTTATTTAGTGCCTATCATTTAATTTATTTAGTTAAGAGGTTAAAAATCAATTCATCTATCAAATCAAGTAGTTCAACCATCCAAAATGTGTTGACTATTATCAAACATGAGGCAAAATTTTAGTCTTTGGTGTATGTGCGCTAATCTATGTAGACTATATACTATAAAAATGATGGTCTAGTTTATATGATCAAGGCACTATTAAAACTTGTGCATGTGCTAAATTAAATATATACACTACCCTATTGATTAAATACACTATATAACTAGGCATATCTTCTCAAACAATGTATCTGCTAATATATCCTCTATATGAACTATAAAATGACACAAAAATGCTGATAGATAATATGTATTAAAATACCTAGTCTATGTGCTACAATAATAAAAAATGATAATTCAGATGTGCTATTCTAAAAATAAAAAGGGCTCAAGGACCTAGCATGTAAGCTATTTCAAATTGGGAATATGCTAAACTATAATTATAAGCCCTAAAAACAAAGAAAAGAGGTGAAAAATCAAAATTTTAACACAAATAGGAGATACATGGGATACATACTATTGGTTCATATTCCTTGGGTCACTCAAACTATTGAACACAATAAAATATGTTCCTCAAATAGGGGTCACCATATTTCTCTCACAAGAATTCGCTCTACACCATAAAACTTTCTCGAATGTGTGAATACAAATGAAGTGAAAAAGTATTTGTTAAGCATATTTTTTACACGAGACAATGACTAGGAATTTGGAGTACAAATTCCCCTCTTGAAAGAATGATAAAATCAATGCCAAGGTTCCTTTTAGGTTGGGTCTCAACCGTCTGGATACCTCATCAAAGATAAATGTGAAACTTTTCATGAGGAGGGCTTTTCTTGTTTGATCTTAATTAGAGAGGCTGCGAGAAGCAATCCTAAACAAGTAATCTTTTTTGGTTTATTTTCATAATTTTAAATGAAAAGAAATTTCTTAACATGTAAATCACAATTTAGACCGATTATCTTAAAGCATGGGAAACAATAAGGTCACAAGAATTGAATCAAATTGTATAAATTAATTTTAATGGACATAAACCATTATTGCATAAACTTGTGAATTAAATTATCACAAAAATGAAGAAAACCCACAAAACATAGATTATAATTACTCACATTCCTAGTTTTGCAAATGCAATCATCAAAGGAAATTAACAAAGATGTAAGATTTGTCAAAATTCATCAAATCATGAAGCCACTACAAATGTACACATGCATGAGATGAATTCATATTCAAGGCAACAATGAATAATTTTCCTAATAATATGTCACAACAAGGTAATGTAGCAATGGTAAACACCAGATTAAAAGATTTGAAGCTTAGAATCACCACACAGTCAATTGACTTTTTGAAATAAATGAATGAGAAAACACACATTCAATAATTTCACAAAGATAGTAGAAAACTTCACACCATAATTGAAGCACCAATTATAGATATTTTTATTGAAAAATTAATCAACCTTAATTACATTATTCTTTAACAATTTATAGAACTTCATCTCTTTGAAAACAAGAAACTCATAGCTAAGGTTTTCTCACTACGAAACAACTGAAATAACTTTCTAAACTAAAGAAAAATACTCCTAAGGAAGTTATAATCCATGAAACATGAATCTAATCCACATGCATTATTTTACAATAAGGAAACAAGCTAATCCCACCAAGAAAACAAGAGATCACAAGTGCAGTTCCATTGTTGAAGTCTTCTATAAAACATGGAGTTCCCCCTTGGAATCTATGTCAAACTCTTCATAATGATTACAACTAATTTATATTCTCAAGGTGATCAAAATATCCCCCCAAACATGTGGTAAATCAAACCCAAAGTCATATTTTCAAGATATAAACTCTTTGATGAAATGAACTAGAAATTTAGGACCCTAACCCTAACTCCGAAAAATGACATCTACAAAATTGACTAAGTTAAAACATTATGACTCCATAAAATTTTAGACTTAGCTTTTGAAAGGCCAAAAGACTTGAACTGAAAAATGGCTAATTATCAAAAGGTTCCTCATTGCAAAAATTGACTAAGTCCAAACCTGAACCCTTAGTCATCTACATGAATTTCTCAATGAGATTTTTTTAGCCTTTACACTATTTCTTTTACTTCTTTGAAGTTTTCCATTTGCATATTATAAAGGCATTTTTGTTTCTTTTCCTTGAAGGTAACCAAATTTATAGAAAAAGATTCAATTTCTTCCTCTTGACCCAACATTATCTGCATATCTTCCTTTTGATAAAAAATTTGTTGGAGATCTTTTATCTTGACACGAGCCAAAATTCATATAAATTGTTTCACAGTGATCTTTATTGGATACATCAGGTGGTCATTTTCATTATCAAATAGATTAAGGTTAGTTTCCTTAAAGAACTAAAATTCTTTGACCCAAGCCATTATTTCCTCCTACTTCTTACTTATTTTCTTCAGACATTTTTTAGAAACTTTCAAAGCTCGAGCTATGTCTTTTATCCATGTTTCCAAATTATCAAGCTCTAACACCTCATATACCATCACCAAAAATTAGAAGTGTTTCTTCATTATTACTTTAACTTCCATAAGAACCTTCTACCATTTTTCAATTTCCACATCCAATCCTCTGTCATTACCTACCATATCTACCATTTTGTTAAGTTCCTGAAGAATATCTCTCAAAGGTCTCAAAATTATTTGGATAGTAGCCTTTCTAAAATATTCAAAATGTACCTTCTAATTTGAGGAGGCTTGAATAAAAGAATATGGAATATCTGTTGGTAATTCTTGGGTAGCTCTCTTCTCTAGGAAATCTTGTAATGAGGCTTCTGAATTATTTAGGTCAATAGGACCTATTGTTTTGAGGATGAATCTTTTCATTGCTTTGTTTTTTTCTATCAAAAATTTGATTTTTTCCTCATCATTGTCCATGAAACCCAAGCCATTCTTCAAACCAAGTGTAGCCAATATCTTACTCTCTTCCTTGGTATGCTTACCTAAATCAACTTCCTCAAAAGTATTATGCTTATGCATTATCTTTTCAATACTGGCATCAATTGTTGGTACGACCACTTGTGCCTTCCATTGGACCCTATGATCTTGAGTCACATATGAAAGAGTTATTTCTCAAGCACTAGATTCTCTCTAATGGAAATTTTAACCTATTATATCCATATTAGTATCTTCTTCTTCAGAGTACATCATTTCCTTTTTTTTTAATTTCTTTAGTCAACCAAATAGACTTGGTAAATGCGGTTATTGGTTGATATGGAGAAACCCACACTGAATTTGTTCCCCTTTCCTCCTGAGAATCATCTTCAAAATCTTCCTCTCTCTCCACGGCTTCACTTTCTTCTAAATTTTCTTCTATTCCTCCTTCCCCCTCTCCTCCTTCCTTTAATTAGTCTTCTACCCTATTCTCATTAATTGTAGCACTTTCCTCCCTTTCTGATTCTTTTGGCTTTTTCACATCTCTAGTAGTCAAATCAGAGTAAAATATGGGATGAGAAGGAAGAGGAGTAAGAAAATTTGGTGGAGTAGTTGGAGTAGGAAATTGGGTAGGAGGCTACATTGGAGGTGGAGTTGGAGCTTGTACTAAAGGTAAATGAGTAAGAAGAGGAAAAGATGGTGGAGGAGTTGAAACTTCTACCAGAGGTGGAGGAGTAGGTACGAGAGGTTATACCAGAGGTAGATAAACTTCACTATCCTTTTCCAATGAGACTCCAAGTGTAGGATCTTCTATGTCTAATTGCTATAGCTCCTCTTTTGATAAATCCTACATTGACCTATGCCTTCTATTTCTATTAGCTCTCTGATTGTTTGAGACATTGTTAGTTCAGGCTCCTTATCAGTGGCCACTTATTC
This sequence comes from Chamaecyparis obtusa, assembly GCA_027943335.1. Classification (NCBI taxonomy): domain Eukaryota; kingdom Viridiplantae; phylum Streptophyta; class Pinopsida; order Cupressales; family Cupressaceae; genus Chamaecyparis; species Chamaecyparis obtusa. Next base: position 126,398 of record BSBK01012903.1, on the reverse strand, counting down.
AACTATTTTCTCAATGGTGGGGGTAGAAAACTAATATGGAGGAGGAGAAAAACACAACACTAACTATTCTTCAAATTTAGATTCTACAACTAGGCCTAGTTCTTCTAATATTTTCTCTTTAAAACTAGGAATGGCCTTAAAATTGGAAACATAGAACTCATCAGCACCAAGGGACTCTCATGGATCTATTCCCTCCATTTTCATTCATGTGTTAGTATCAAATAGAGGGTCCTCCCCTCTAACTCTCCTTTTTATTGGAGGTATCCCCTGATTGAGATCTGTGAGCCAAAGGTACATTATATTCCTCTTCTTCTTGTATAGTTTCTAACTAAGGGGATGTAGATGACCTCTTCCTTTTATACACTTTCCCTTTCTCTACCTCAAATGTTCTAGGGCCTACAAATTTTATTATTTGAGACCTTTGTGAATAAGATGCTTGTTCTTGAGCTGCAGTTGGAGAAATTCTCCTTGTCATTTTTGTGTAATCTATTTTTTCCTTTGGATCTAACCATAAATAGTTGGTCAATCATTCTTGAAAACTATCTCAGGTCTTTGAGTGGCAGCTCCTTTCAATTGAGGTAGTAGGACCTTTTCCCCTTTTCTTTTCTCCTCTTTAGAGAATGGGCCATGTTGTTGACTCATAGGAACAAGATCCATTTTGAATGGTTATTTAATCTAGTCTTTAGTTATTTGGATTAGATGCCTCACCTTGAATTCAATGTCATCATTTTCCTCCTTATTGATTTATGAATTTAGTATGGGAATTGTGTATATGTTATCCTCATTATATAATTGGTCTAATACATCTTTAGAATCTTCCTCCCATAATTTGGATGAAATGTAGAGGAGTAAAGCATCTTTTGCCAGCTTCAGGGTCATCTGAAAATAGTCTCAGATTATAACATCATAGTCATCTCTGCAGTTAATCTAGTGATCCTGAAAATATGCTTCATGAAAGTAGTGCCTCCCCATAATGTAGCTATGGGTGCCTACGGGGTCAAATCTTATTAATGATGAAATTTAAATACTGCAAGGGGAACTCATCCCATTCATAAGAAAGAGACTTTCACACCTTTCTATCCTGAAGAGAATGTGGGTTGATAGAAATGGGGAAACTCCAACAATGCTTCTTCTTATTTTTAATATTCTTGTAAGTGTCTAAGAGTTTCCTGACCATTTCCAATAGAATTATTAAGTTTGATGGGTACCTTGGAAGCTTCTTCAAAGCTAGATTTATTCCCACCACTATGATGTAAGTGAAAGTCTTGAATTGAATATAATAGGCTCCCAAGGACTTTAGTTTAGCAATGACCTCTTCTAAAAGTCTCTTTATGTAATCTCCCTCAGTGGAGTGGATGATCATGATGATATAGAAATCAATGACAATCCTTTATTTCATGTCATCTTACCCTAAGTGATATTTCCTCACAAGCTCTAGATATACAGTGAAAGGCCATGCATGACGTTGGCCCATTGCTCCTATTTTTACTTAGGTAGGGTACTCTACTCTAGAGTCTAGTAGATAAATGATATATGAAGACATATAGAAATGAGGATTGTTCCTCACTGTAGTAAAATATTTATCACTAAGAATGGTGTTCCAATCAAAACTATGCCTTCTTTCTTTAATCCATTCTATCAATAGAATCATCCAAGGTTCAAGTTGGATAGATTTGGGAAGGCCATATAGTCTTCTTATCATACTAACTTCAACTACTCCTTGTTGAAGAATTTCTAACCCTTAAATATGGAGAAAGAATAGAATTTATCCACTCTATTGGGTAGGTGAAAGATATCCTTAATATTTTCTGACCTAAGGTCAAGGACCACCTCACCCATTGTAATTTTTACTACACTCTCATCAAGTACATAGTGTTGAGTGAGATTCACAATTTGATAAGAAGACATAATAGATATCAGATGTGTCACAACAAAGAAGGCTTGAATATACTTAAGAAATGCACTCATCGCATCTATCCTAATGCTTGGCACACATTGTTAGAAACTCATTCCATTCTATGTGTTGGTTAAAAGTCTCAATTTTTGTTTCTTTTTGTCCCAAAAGACAGGATGTTTTTTGAAATTTTTTACAGTCTTTAGGGTTTTCTAGGTCTAAATATCCTGAAAATCAAAAAATCCCTAGTTTGAGTCATCGGCCTTCTATTTCTCCATTACTTTATTGGGTCACTTAAGCTTCAAAATAAGCATGTGCGCTTTATTCTTCTCTTTAGTCGCTTAGTCTCCCAAAGAAAAAAGAATATTCCTTTATATTTAGCGGTTGCCCAAAGGCCTTTATCACCCGATCTCACAAGCACTTTGGAATATTCTTTACTATCAAATGACTTAGTGATTACCCCTTTAGTCTCCAAGTCTCTCTAAGTTTTCTCAAGATCTAGCGACTTTTGTAACAAATTTTGTAAGAAAGGAACTATAGTCGTGTGGTCTCTAGATGGAAATTACCTTTGGTCAGGTAATCTCTAAATGATTTATTAAAGTGATGTTTTACTCCATGATTATGATTTTCTCTTTGGTTGCTAAGTCTCGAAATAAAGGTGCGGTCTTCTTTCGCGGTTGTCTCCAAGTCTCTAGGTCTTCATGTGGTTAGTCATTTCATTCAGCAATTTGGATTTCCTTTGGTCGCATTATCTCCCAAAGATGGTGGTTATCTCTTACATAGTTAGCGATTCAGTGACACAGTTGTCTCCAGATCTCTAGATGTGGTGGTTAAATGATAAAGGATTCTATGACTTAGCAACAACCATAAGAAACAAAATTGATCAATGGATGACATGTAATCTCAGAGTTAATTTGTTGTTTGAGAAATCTTTCAGTGAATCCAAGAATAAAGGTTTTCGCCAAGTCTCTAGATGTAACTAAGGTTAGATAAAGTATATCACGACTGTGAGATATGTATAGTTGTGTGATCTCTAGAGAGTGCTGAGTTAAAAGAATGATTAATGGGTTGCTTCATCTTAGCCATTGATTTTGACCCAAACATATGGTGGTCATGAGGTCTCAGCACCAAATCCAAAATATGAAAATCTTTCGGTGATTAAGAATTTTCTTCAGTCACCAGATCTCGTAATAAAGTGGAAGCAGGTCTCAGTCGCGTGATCTCGAAATGAGAAATATTTCACCCGCAACTAAGAAATGAACTATAGTCAGGTAATCTCATAATGAGAAAAATCAAATATGGATTAAAGAGATTGACTATAGTCGTGGAGTCTCTCGATCAAAAGTGTAGTGATCACTTAATCTCGTAATGGATTCATAAAGTGAGAAATCTTTCTGTGACTACGAGAAGTCCTCTTAGTCACCAGGTCTCACAGTCATTTTAAAGGTGCCAATATTGTTAAGCGACCGTGAGTCCTTTTCTTCAATCGCCAGGTCTCTAAATGTTTGAATTTAAAATTTTGGAGCTACGACTAGTGAATTGAAGCCTTGTTCATGCTGAGTAATGGTAGAAGTGACATCTTTTGGTGTTAGACATGGTGGAACATTCAATTCCATAGAATAAAATAGTTAGAGGTCACTCATTTGAAAGTTATGGAGCATATCGAAGAGTACAGAGCACTAGGTTTTCAGATCTTTCCAGAATTATAGTGTGACCAGCGAGCTTGCAGAGAATTTTTAGAATTTCAGTCAGAATGAGTCAAGCAGCAGCAGGCAGAGCTTCTACCAATCGAGGGTCTAAGGAGAAAGTAAAGGAGAGTTTTTTAGACGAGTTCTTTACCCTCTTTCCTAGGTCATCTCAAAATAAAAAGGTCAGTGATGATTATTTCATGGATGAATTAGCTTACTACAGGGATGCTAGGACTCCTGATGTAATAGTCATATGTATGTTTGGATATTTTTATAAGAACCATGATAGTGCAATACTAGTCTCAAACCCTTGGACATCAGGGTTGGCTAAATTGATTGTTCTTGAGGTTTTTTTAGATGTAGATGCATTGCTTATGATGTCTCAATGGTATGATCCCTTGTCTAGAACTATTAGAAAGGGAGATGGCTCTCCTTTGGTAACCCTAGACCAGAATTCATTCATGAATGCTTTCAAAATTCAAATCCCTATGGCCACCGAAATAGATTTGTAGGCCTAGGAAAATAGACATGTCAGAGAGACTGCATTGGTCTCTAGGGAGATTAAGAGCCATATGTCCAAGGAAAATAGGAACTACATTGCACCCATGGCTGGGTCGACTCCATATTCTTACAAAGACCTTTGATTTTACATGAAGTACATTGCATTTGGGATATGACAGGTCTTGGGAGTTGATGCAGGCCCAGAGAGGATCACCTCTGATACTTTGATGCTGGTTAATGATTCACAAAGTCATCTGGTGAGTCGGGGATATGATTACATTGGATATGTGATAAACAAAATGCATGAGGATTTATTATCTTTGAAAAATTTCACACCTGGTTCTACACCCAAGTTCTTACACTATTCTTTACTGATGCACCTTATTATGTATTATAATTATAATCTTATAAATGTGGAAGATCTCAAGCCACAAATGATGTGGAATGGACAATCAAACCTAGTGCAGTTTTGGTTGGCAATTTGGAGCCCTTCTTGTCCTAGGAGAGATTTTGGTGCTTTTGAAAATTGGATTGTGTACCCTATTCTCCAGAGTTTGGGATTCAATTGCACAAGGTTATCCACCAAGGTCCTACAGTTGGTTAGACCCCAACAATTTATTGATAAGTGGACCAAGGGTCACAATTGGGGAGATATTTTTTATGATAAGGGTTATATAATGATTAGGGTTTATGGATGCCCTCGGCCTCCCCATCTACTTCCATATTTTGTCCCACCTAGAATTGCATTTTTAGAGTTTGTCTAGTAGCTCATGCTGATAGATAAAGAACATTTGGCTCCCCATAGGAAAGGGACTTTCACACCTTAGCACTTCAAAGTCCACTATCTTACAATTGGGAAGGGAGCTTTCACTAAGGTGAATGATGGGTTAGAGAAATATATGATGTTTGCAGCACCATATAGATATGTGGATACAAAAGGTTTCATAGTTGCTGCTAGGAGATATTACATGCCTACCATTCCTCTTAATAAGTACCATGAGGAATATCTATAGGAAGATGTGATCAAAAACATCATTGAAGATGATGAGGTGGAGAAAAGAGTTCAACAATTGGATCGGTTATTCAAAATTGAAAGGGAGTTAAAAGGAAAAGGGTTGGTATTTGGGGGTTTCTTTCCCACTTTGCCTTATGTAATACCTCTCCTATGGTGATACTTAGACTTTGCTAATTTGGACATTTTTATTATGATGGTCAAGACTATACATTTACATTTATGTTTTGTGAATGATGATATGATGGATATGCTCATTTATGGTTATTATTTATATGTTTATGAGATTAGAAAACTATCTATTTTTATATGTTTTATGGATCTAACCCAATGATTTGAATCTAACCATTATCATGATGTTTTATGTTTCATGGATATGTGTTGGATGTGTTTTCATGACTCAGGATGAAGTCATAGTTACTCACTTAGTTGAGGTCCACACGATGTATCGATCTTGGTCATCTGCTTGCATATATCTAATTTTTATATCCATATGTATATATATGTATCTCTTCTTGGTGATGCAGGATTGCAGGTACCGGGTATCATCTCCACCTGGCTTCATAGGTCTGAGAAATCCTTCAAAATCCTTGATCATTGTTGTTGTTACGGAGATATCACCAGGTTCCATAGGAAGAAACTTCACCTTTGATCCTTTTATCCTTAGGTGGGAAGTGCCAAGTCAGTCCCTTGTGTGGATATATTATGCGATCTCTTAGTTTACTGGTTTTGTGGGTCTTGTAGTTAGTTTCTTGTCTTTTGTATTCATTGTGAATGAAGTTTTGAGTATAGTAGTTCTAGTTGTCTTTATGGTACATTCAATTTTAGTAGATTATTGATGTGAATTTGAGGGTATGATTTAGTAATTTATCTTTATTATTATCTACTTATGTACTAGTAGATCTTGTTAGGAACGAGTTAGTATGTGATTGAAATATGTGATTTTAATATCAATAATAATAAAGAATTTTATGGTATTATCTTTATAATATCCATAATAACAAAATGTCTATGGCAATAAAAATAATAAATATTTTAATAATAGTGGTATGTTTCACCTTGTATATATATCACTATTGCATTTTGTAAAGAATATGGATTAAGTGTGTAAATAAATAATATGCTTTATAATAATAATAATAATATTATGTTTGCAATAATATTTATAATAATAATAATATATGTACACATAGGCATATGGGTGCACACATATGCATATGCATACATATATTTATATAATTATTGGTGAGTAAGTAATTATTACATTCTATTAATGAACAATTAGATTAGTTAATGATATGGTTGTAAATAATAATAATTATTATTAACTTCCCTAAAGTAAAGGAAACATAAATTTGTTTACGGTAATAGATAAGTATAGTTATATCTCTTCTGGAAAAAGGCTTTAATAATATTATTTAAGCCTAACTATTAACGGATGGATGGTTGGGATGGTTGCACTAGTTGGATTACCTGTGCAACCACCTCCTCCATTCTATATACAGGAAAGATTTCCTATGTGAGGGGGTTGGTTTGGAGAAGAAATGATAATAAGCGAAGTATTATGATTATAGGGAAAAATATACTTGGTGAGAAGAGAAATTCATTATTCCCTTAGTTTGGCATTTGGTTATTTCAGGTGGAGGTTGGAGATTTCATCCGAGAGGAGTTTAAGGATTGCTGGAAGGAGACTGAGAGGAAAGGATTCTTCTTCATCAACCAGATTCCACAAGACTCTAGGTTGGATCCCATCCTTAGAAATAGATTTAATTTAATAGTATGAATGTGGTTTTTTTTTTAGATTTGTTGAAAGTTTCTTTATGTGGTATTATTATTGCAAAACATATGTGTAATATTGTAGTATTATTGTATGGTGTAAGGTTAATATATTAATGTGTTCTGTAATAATATATTATTGCAGAAGGCTGATACATTAATGTATTCTGCAATAATGTATTATTATAGAATGTTGAAGTATTAAATGTATTACTGTAGTACGTGAAACATTATTGCATTATTGGTAATAGTGTATATATTATGATATTATTTTTCCAGCCATTTGTACATTATATAAATGTTGTGTTATTGTGTTACGAATGCTATAGTAATTTAATATTCTTTCATTTTTCAATGGTAATATTCTGTCAAAATAATATATATATGTTTCAATAAAATTATTTGAGTTCTTTTCTTGTTAAAAATAAAATAAAATAATATAGTTATAAAAGATGTGTTTCAAAAGAAAATAATCAACAAAAAAAAGAAGGTTTAAAAGTAAAATTTTAATGGAAAATGTTTTGGGGAAGTGGGGGCCACCACCTTCCCCACTCCCCTATGGCATCTACTCGTAGCAGCAGGCATTGCTACGGCAATACCTGACTGCTACGATAGTAGGTATTGTAGTAGTAGTACCCTGCTATGTTCGTAGGCTAGGGAAGCACGTGGGCACTTGGTAAATGGGGTGTGGGGCCCGCAGGGTCCCCCCCATGAGTCATTCTTTTTGAAACTTAATTTGTATTTGGTATTTGTAAAATTTATTTTAGATTTTAATGATTATTAATTTTCTATCAAATTTAGTTATTGATTTATAGTATTTAATAGTCTAGGTAGGTTGGTTTATAAATATTGGATGTATAAATGAGAACTATCTTAGTTTATTTTGATTTTTTTTTTAATAATAATCACTTTATACAAGTATAAGTTTACGTATTTTAAATTTCTTATACTTTAAGTTATACTTGTATAAAGCGATTAGGTATCTTCCGGATTGAATGGGATAGGTTTTAGTTTGCTAGGAGTTAGGTTGCAACTTCTAAGTTTTAGATTTTTAACAAAATCAAACTTAGTCAATTTCTGACTTAGAATGAACTTTATGGAGTATTATCCTTTGGTATATGGAATATTGTGAAAACCTTAAAATTGTCCATTCCTTGTTTAGTGGAGGTTATGTTCAGTGCATTTAGATCCCTTAATAGGGTTAGAATGTGTGTAAGGATTAGTTTAGGGTTTAGAGTCATCTAAGAAGATCAAGACCATTCTAAACATCCTTAAATGTTCCTAATTTCCCCTAAAACATCCATAAACTATCTTATTATTTTCTACTCTTTGATGCAGTCTTACAAATGTGTTTATGATATGTTTTTACTATGTGTATGATGTGATTGTGATATGTGGGTTAAGGGTAGAAAACCTAACGACACCTAGTGAGTGGCTCTTAGTGTGGGGCCGGGGCCCTAAGTGACTAGAACCAGGATAACTGACTGAAGAGTTATTTAACAACTGAAAATTTAATTAAATTTATGGGAATAGGTTCAAGAATTAAAAAGATTAAATGTGCCTCACCCATGCCACTAGTGCTAGTAAAGGCTATGGATGGGAGTGGGAGAAGGTACCTATGTGTAGGTACGATCGAATGGCACTTGTCTGTACGAAAGGAATTCGATCTTGCATGTGCCTACTTGGGGGCCAGGGCCTAGAGTGGCTAGTACCAGGACAACCCAAGGAGTGAGGGCTATGTGATGACACTCACTTAGATTGTTGCTTAGAGTTTCTACCAAAGCCGTAGAACCTGTTTGGGGAAAGATTTATACTTGGGCTTTCTTTTCATTTGTTATTTGAGAAAGGTAACCCAACCCTAGGTTTAGCCTAGCTATTCCTTCTTTGTGGACCTTTGTGTTTATCTCCTAGCATGGGGGAGTGGGCCTTTGGGTATCCACATGGTTGGGTGGTAAATATTTTATCGAAGTATCTTTTGCGGATGCAGTGTTTGAAGATTCATGCTTGCTTATGTACCAATTTTTGAAGAATAAAGGCTTTGTAATTATCTTTCATGATGTAAAGTTATTGTTACCTCCTGAGCGGAGATGAATGTAATGTAATCATTGATGTAATTTAAAATGATGTATCTGGAATGGGTAGATTTAGGAAAAGGGAAAAGGGATATGTGAAATTTATGTATAAGATGTAGATTGGAAAAGAAAAAGGATTTGGTAACATTTCAAGTATGTTAGTATGCTTCTTATTATTGATTAAGTGAAAAAGGCTATTGAAGAACAAATGTATTATTTGCAATGTATCAAATGATTTAGATGATTCTATTTGATTTAAAGGTTATATTGTTCATAAAGAATACTTAGGAATATAGATGATTTTAAATGGAAAATCAAAATGAAAGTACTTTGTAGTTCTTAATAAAGAATCTTATAGTGATATGATGTAATTTTCTTTGAGAACTTTATCTTGTTGTTAGTTTACTTAATGGACTTAAATGAATCATGCAATAAATAGAAGGGAACCTTGGGAGGAAACTAAGTTTAAGTTTTGTTCATATAATTGTTTCAAAAATTCAAAATTTTTCATAAATCATTACTTAGGTTTTTCTTTTACAAAGAAAATCTTTGTTCTCTTCCTTGGTTCCCTTACGGGGCATGACACCTTACCTCCAGAGACTTGAGCAGATGATGGCTCAATTTGACACATTAGTAGAATCCATGAGCGATCAAATTGATGATACTAATAAGGGTAAAAAAGCCTACTTTGATTCTGAATGTGAAGAAGATAGTGATGGTGGCTACCCAATATATAGCCCACCCCCTATGGAGAAACCAATGGTTATAGGGACTAAAGAGGGAAATGAGGCCATTGATCTCACTAAGTTACCCAGCTCTGATGACACCACTGAGCCCCTATAGAAGAAGAGAAGGTTAATGGCTGGAGAGCCATCAAAGAAGAAGAAGAAAGATAGAGTAACTGCCCTCTACACATGACCTAGCTTTCATCATAATGAAATAAGGAAAGTAGTTAGAGAGGCCAAAAGACAACAAAGGTATGAGACTAAAGATGTAGATTTTCCTCTAGCTTTAGGCCAAGATGAAAGAATAATTGAGCAAGATGCATTCCTGAATAATGAAAATTTTGTCAATTTGGATGAATTCAAAAGCTTTTTGATTTGGCACAAGCAACAATAGGTTGAATCTAATGTGCAAATAACTGAAGAGGGTCAAGTGCCTGATGAGGTAGTACAACAATTAAAAGAATATGACCCAAAGGCTGAAAGCTTCACACCTCATGAGGCCAAGAAATTAGTTAGACAGAGAAACATGCTATTTGTGCCTGGATGGAGTTTGTATTTTGATTTTATAATAGATCAAATAAAGAGATAGGAGGATGTCACTCTATCCTCAGAGACCCAAGTAGGGGATATAATCAATGGATTTGGGTATAGACCAAAGAATCAGGCATTAGCCATGTGGAGTCTTTACCCTAAAGATAAGAAGCCACAAATTTTGAATGTAAAAGAGCAGATGGAAGGAGACAAGATTGTGTGGTCTATCCACAATATAGGGGACCTTGAGATATCTCAGGTTTTGACCCAATTTTCCCCATTGAATGAAAATAAGACAAAGTAGTTGTCTAATAGGTATGGTGCTCTTTTAAGTGATTACAGTGCCCTTGTAAAGGATAGGGATTTGCAGATTATAAAAGTAATAGCATTAGAAAAGCATGCAAAGGAGCTACAACTACAAATTATCAATACTCCTGTAGTAGCTCCTAGACCTCCTGAGCAGCCAGCATTGATTGAGGCACAAGGAATGATAGAAGAGGAGCTGGCTAAAGAGTTGAAGAAGATAAATGATGAAAAGAATGAGGCTATATTACAGGCCCTATTGAGTATTTTGTAGCATAGAATGAATACAATTAAGGATAAGTTTGATCTTGTCTTTAATGCTTATGGAAAATTTCTTGAATTGCAAAAGGAGGTCAATAATTATGTGCAAATTTTGAGTGGATTTCATGTAGCGTGGTCTGTCAGAGCACCACTTTTTGAAAGATTGTTTTTTGCTCAATCTTTGGGGAGTGACATACTGAAGATAGTTGTAAGAGTTGGTGAGGAGATTGACAGAATTAAATCCATATTACCACTTTTCAAGGGTAAGGCAAACCTGATTGAGGCTAAGATAGCCATGCTTAGCTCCTATTCCAACAAATTCATCCCCTCAATCTTGAGTACATATAGAGTCATAAAGAGCCTTGATCAGTGGAGATCAAATGCTAATCTTTTGTTGCCTAGGAAAGAGGCATTTTTAGGTGAAGATAATAATGTGGATTTAGAAAGCTTCAACAAAGGCCTAGATGAAGCTATTAAGGCAAAGGCATATTTCACCAAGTTTGTAATAGATGTCAAAGCAATTATGGATGCCAGGTTGGAGAGACAAAAAGAACAATTACAACTTGTCCAAGACTTTGATTGGCCATCAGATGAAGAAGTAACTCCATGGGATGAACTGACAAAGCCCAAAAAATTTAGATCTACCGTAGTTGACTTAGACATTTTGGATGAAGATTGAGAAGGACATCTGACACACCTAACACTTGATCTTAGAATACATGGATGATAAGCTATCATTTAAGAATGGTGTAGGTTAGCATGAAATGGAAGTCACCATATCTCATTAAAACTCATGGAGCTATCATAAATTCTTGCAGTTGAAGGTGCTAGTTTTCAAGTGGCTAAGGATGTACAATAGTCAGAGGAAGTTTTGTCTTTCCACCGCCTAAGAGCTGGTTGTATTTTATTTTTAATTTTTGTCTCTTATGCTTTTAGGGTGAGGTTTTTCAACCATTTGAAGCTTGTTGCATTCCCATTCATTAGGGAATTCCAAGGTGGTTGAAATGGATATATATAGAAAAAGAGTCATTTTTTGAGGTCTGTCGGAAAGATATAGAAAATTTGAATAGAATTGCTTTGAAGCAGACTTCCAAGTTTTGTGTTTGGTCTTCTAAGTAAAGGAATTGTGAATGTAATTGGCAAGTTGGTTTTAATACAAATACATTGCAACTTCTGCCATATACTGTGGTTGTCTCTCTACCTTTATATTGTGCTCTTGTATGTTTTACATGTCAGGCATTTAAAATATACTAGTTGTAAAGCAACTTGCTAGATTGATTTGTGAGTTTCTTTCAAGGAAAGAATTAAAAGTTCTCATAGTTCATCTTGAAGAGTAGATATATCTGTATGGATTGTTGATGATAATAGTATCTAGTTAATAGAATATTTTGTAAGGCAATCTATTTGGATTTGTGGCCGGTATGCAAGGCGTACTATTGTATTTCTTTTAAAATTATCTGGTTGATTTGCATTTACATTTATTTTGCCTATCAAATAAGGCACTGGTTTGGTGTTTGTTTCTTATGGTTTTATCTTTCATAGATCTTTAGAGAAAAATTGAAACTTTCATATCATTTACCACCTCATTTTTCATTTCATGTTTCTTGCATAAAATAGATAGGACTGTCCCTAAAAGTGCACAGTTCATAGTTTTGATTCCTTGAAGAGAGAATCATTTAGGTTGTCCCTCCTTAAAAGGAAGAAGGATGAGAATCCTTAAATCACTAATCTCTGCTTCATTTACAATCATGTTTTGCCTAGTTAAACTCTACATCAAATTGATCATGGTCATATGCAAAGTATTCTATAGATTGATGCACTAAGAAGAATTAAAAGCATATCAGTGTCCACTCATATAAACACTGTGTAATCAGTTATCATTAAAAGGTAATACCTTCCTGAGTATGTGGAGCTCAAAAATGAAGGAGGATCTTATCCAATCCTTAGTAATTAGGTCTTTCTCTTGTTCGAATCAGTCTCAAGAGGCCTAAATTCAAGGTCAGTTTGATCCTACAAGAAAAATCCCTAACATAATGTTCCTGATGTCAGTATCTATTGTCTCACTGTGTAGATTCCTAACCTTTGACAAACCATGGTATCCTTTGAACAAGAACTTCATGATTGGAGAGGTTGTCTTTTCTAGTGTTCTACAAAGAGACGTGCCATTAATTAAAAAAAAACCATATTGAAAACCATTGAGAGTCAAGAAAGAATGTGACAAATATTCCTGATAATGAAACCCAAAAGCTATAAACCATAAAAGAAGACTTGAACTCAATATTTGGGGTTTTAGAGGTGTAAACTTGGAAGAAAACATACACCTTCAAAAATCCAAAAGAGTGAAAAGGTGTTGGTATTTGTATGTAAGGGTAGTTCAATGTTTTAGAGTTTAGACCTAATGTTTTATTAGAGCCTAAAAGGCCAAACATGTGAAAAGAGATTGTGTTATCTCTCAAATTGGTGGAGGTTGGTATTTTAGTATTTCAGAGGTGTCTTTATTCCATGAACACTAAAAGAGAGAAAATATGAAAGGCCAAAAATGTGAAATGCCAGAAAGTTGAGGAAAGGTGGAAGTTTGCAAGACTTGGGAAAAACTTGGTGAATTGGAGACATTATGATATTTTGGACACGAAAGGGCTTAAACAAACTTTTGGCCAAGGTTTGTGGACCATAAAAAATTAAGAGATGAAGAAACTGAAAGGCTTAGAAGATCCATGTAGAAGATTTTTCAAAGGTCCCTTCAGACCCTCAGAGACTGAGGCAAGGAGGGAAAAGGTGAGCTCAATCTTGAGCTAGCCCTAACCCAATGAACCGATAGACAAAAAATAATAAAACCAAAAATAAAAGGGAAAAAAAATGAAAACCAAAATAAAAGTGAAAGATAACGAATCCCTTGACTAGGAAAACCATAGACATACCCTAAATAAAAAAATAAAGAAAAAAAAGCAAAAAACCAAAGATAAACCGTAACCTAGGAAGAAACTAAGGAGTAGAGGCACAAAATGCATGAAGATGCAGTTGTGAGATGAAAATCAGGAAGAATATGGAACTCCCACATGCATGGAAGAAGTCACTCTACGAAATCCCTAGACCAAAGTGCTTGAAAAAAATCATAACACAGAATGAACAAAAAATAACTATGATCACAATTTATGCACCCTAGGCTAAAGGTGGCCTCATCCTCCAGCTTCACATTTCCAGAGGATTGGCATTTCAGAGTGTCAAGTTTTCATAGTTTCAGTGTTCTGAGAATTCTAATCACTCTGAAACTCCAAAAGACTAGCCTTTGATTTTGTGTACTAATTTTTTTTGTCGTTTCAAACCTCTGTAAGTCTAAAAAACCACAAGAAGCCCAAAACCACAAAAAGAGAGAAGGCTCAAACTTTGACAAGTGAGGACTTCAGTGTTTTAGACATTCAGAGGTCGAAACCTCTAAAAGTTTGAAAGTGCGAAATTGCAAAAAAAACACTTAGGACTTTTGGAGGAGAATGATTTGCCAGGAAAAACAACAAAAAAAGTAAAAGACGAAAAACCAAAATGTGCCAAGGGGTAAAAATAAGCAAAGAAGAATGGGGCCTCCTTGACCAAGTGGCCAAATAGGGGTTTGTGTTGTGGAACCACAACAATAGTTTCTATAGATTATATGTCATTTATTCACATGATCATTATGCGACATCAATTTTTTTTACCTTGAGGATACAATCAATTCCCACCTATGTATTTCATCATTTTATCTAGAGATAAATCAAAAAATCTTGTTAAAATTGTAAAAATCCAAAAATTTCTACAAATCCATAAAAATTGAAAAAATAAATATATTCATCTCCTAAGGGGACATGCAACCATTATCAAATTTTCAAGGGTTGGGGAAGAAATAAAATTTTCTTCAACCAACATGTTGGGAACACATTACTTCAAAGAGGGGAAAAATGTATGTAGTTAAAAATTTATTTGAGAAGTTTAATTAAATGTAAGTTATTTAATTAATGATTTCCAATTCTGCTACTTTATAAATGAATTCTTCAATTTAGTTATATAGTTCATTTTCCTTAATTCTTTCTATCCTATGTCCATGACAATTATTTTCCACCTCATTCTCTCTTACCTCATCTCTCCACATCAACCTCCACATGTCCATGTGGCTATGATAATCAAATATTCTTAATTTTTAAATTGTTGATTTATCGTAAATAACCAACTTATGTGCATGTCTCCAAGATTATCTCATTTCAGCCCACTTGGCCATATTTCTCCAATTTTCTCATACATCTACCACTTTTCCTTTTTTGTACTGTTAGAGAATTGCATCTCTCCTTTGACATTTATTTATTTCAGGTGAAATCTGAATAATCAATTCCTACTTCATAGGCTTTAGCCTTGCAAAGTATACAAATAGGTTTCATTCTAAACATTTGAGTTCTTCCACTCATCACACATATTTTCATACACATTATATAGCATACTAATTTTAGCTTAGTATTAGCTTCATAGTAATTAATTTGCACCATTATAATTCTAAGATCATAATTTTTAATCATGCATTTAGTGTAATTATCATATTATCATATTACATCTCTCTTAATATCAATGTACATCCTTATCATTTCAATTATAAATTCTATTGGATCATAATCTCATTCTTTAGGTTGTCATCTTAATGGTACAAGTGCAGCTAAGAGAAAAATAAAATGACCAAAAGAATCTTTGAAGATGGAGCACAATGAGACATCTTTGAAATAAATATCTTTAGATTTTTTTTACTTCTTTCTATTTAGTTAGCATTTGATAATATTTCTTTGGTATATTAGTATTTAAGTTGAGTAGTCTAATTACTGTTATACAGATTAGTAATTGCCTTTCTTTGAATTTTATAAATTATCCTCTCTCATTATCAAATAATATATAAAATTAATTTATGAAACTCTTATAGTGGCCATATTTATCACAGTTTAATAAAATATATTTATACTTATAGAGAGGTTGAGATATTTTCCTAGACATAATATTTTAATTTTTGCACTACTTTTTATTCTTCCTTCCTTGATAAGTAAGAGACACTTTCAATATAAATTTAAATAGTGATATTGATGGTACCTGAGTAAACTATGTAACTTTTGAGTGAAAATAATTGACCCATTTTTAATGATTAGAGGTTCAAAATAACACATCTCTGATGAAAATGAATGAAATACTTAGCCCTGATTGCATCTAGGTCATGCTAACAAGCATGAAGCATCATGCCTTGAGCTAATTTGGATTAACCTTAGAGAAAAATTTATTATTAATCATACCTGAATTCAAGTAGTATTTAGTTGGGTGAGCAATTCAGAAGTCAATATGCTTCTCCCCTATATGAAAAACCTTGTGGTGCAGGAGCACCTAGGTTCTTGGCCAACCTAACTCCTAGTTTTGGCTTGTAGTGACCTTAGCCAAGTCACTATCCAATAAGGACTTAGTGAGTCCCTAGTGTGTGTGTGTGTGTGTGTGTGTGTGTGTGTTGAGATCCAAAATATTTTAGGAAGGTTACTAAGACTCTTAGTGAAGGCTTTACAAGGTATGAGTGGACCTAAGGAGTATGACTTGTATGCAATTTGTTTATGCCAGTAAGTCAAAGTATTGGTTTGACTCTGGAAAAAGGAGAAATGAGTGAGGTAGAGGTCCTAGAATTCATAGGTTAGCCTTAGAGGTCCTTTAAGACCTACTGAGATGACTTAGGAAAAGTTGTCATGCAAGATGTAAAAGTTGTCAATGACAACTATTTAATTTTGCAAAGTTGCCATGACAACAATTTGTCAAAGAGGTTGTCTGAGAGCTAGAGGTAGTTAGGGGTCTCTAACCGACCTAGATTGGTTGTCTAAACCTATAAATGTATTTTTATGACCAAAACATAGGGTTGGATCTCATAATTTGGTTTTCATTTTGCAAGGGACTAGTGTGACTGTGCTAGCGCAATAGTGAATAGAAGCTCAACTATCCTTCACAAATGGATTAAAATAGAGAATTTATTTTGCATTTAGTTGTTATTCATGTTTTTATAAGTTTATTTGTGCTATGGTTTGAATAGTTAGGTTTCCTTTTTCTTTTCAAAATAAATCCTCCTCTGTGGCTAGTTCGCTAGTGTGTTCAGAGTAGAGGTTGAATAAATGGCTCTAACATGAATTCCTATGGAAGGAACTGTACAAACTTCTCAAATATGTTAGGGAATTGTACATGATTTTTAAATATGTATTTTTATGATTAGGTTTGAAGAGGAAATAATTTTGAGGTCAAGCCCTAGGTGAGCCAGAGCATGCCTAGTTAGTGTGCTTGGCATTGATCCAGCAAATGACACAGGGCTCGGGGATTGAAGGAGTCAATCCAATTGCAAAAAAGTGATTATTAATGATCCAAAACTCAATCCTAAGAAGCAGAGCCTTTGACCGATCTAGAAATGGGTATGAATATCAAACCCTCACTAAAAATTAGTGAGGCCTAATTAGGCCTAGAAACTAGGCTTGAATGTAGGAAGATACTATACAGATGAATTGAGGACCCTAGAAGTTGAGAATCCTTGATAACTTTGAAAAGGGTATCAGATTATGTGATTTGTTTGATAACTTGTATAGGAAGTTGTGAAGATATTCCCTAAAAGGTGAGTTGAGAGACCTACAAGGACCTAATAGGCTTTAGGTCTAGTTTTTGAAGATTGACTTATGGGATTAGGGAGATGAAGGGTGGAACACCTCAAATTATTCTAAACAACATACAAAGAGCCTTATATGATATTTTCAACATAGTATCAAGTATTTGAGTGAGCGAATGAATTCTATGGTTGAATTCATGTGGAGGGAGTTAAGGACAATACAGAGCTATACTTCTCAGTAGTGAGGTCTAAAGAAGAGGAGATTGTCAAGAATCCCTTAGAGAATAGGGTCTAATAGAACCCTAGAATAGGTCAAGAGATGGCCTAGATTAAATGCTGAGAGGAATAGGAAAAGTTAGTAAAAGACATCCCTATCACCTTGATTTGAAGAGTTCTAAGTGTTCCATTCATTCTCAAAATAGTTGGATTCTTATGAAATACTCCTCATAAAATATGGGTTAATGGTTTTGAGTAAAAGTAAACACAGTTTAATTCTTATAGTAATATCATAATTCTTATTTCCTAATCCTTGGTGTCATAATTGAACACACAACTAATCTATTATTGAAAGACTCTAACATAGTCATCTATTCAAAACCTAAAGGATGGGAAGAAACATCTATCCTGTAGGAAATTGAACTTATTCTGATACTTAGTAATAGGTTATCTCATGAGTCCTTTAACTAAAATACTAAACTTTTAATTTTTGTTATCGTCATCAATATTTATGCTTGGATATTTTAATAAAAACCATCACTAAAAATGACTTTAGGTGGTTCAAAATATTTGGACTTAATTTATCACTTATGGAATAACCCTTCATCATCAAAAAAATTTCTAATGATTTAGATTATATGTCTTAAGTATTCTTCCATAAATATTTAGTAGAGGGCTCTTTTCTAACATAAATAAAATATTCTATGAAAATTTTAATTTGATTAAACTATTATTTTTCTAGCTAATATAACATGTTGATATCATTTAAAGGAAACTTCTTCTCATGGATTTGTGCTCTTCCTCTTACTCCCAAAATTTAAGCCCGCATCTCCTACCCTTGTCGACTTAGAGAAATTGGTCACCTACTAATGGTTCCTTTTCTAATGAGTCTTTAGTTTACAAACAATTTATTTATATTCAAAATTATTTTTACCTAATTCATAGAGAACACTATACATATCCTACACTCCAAACATATATGTTAAATATTCACTTAAAAACTAATTTGCTAGTCTAATACATAATCCTTTTTAGGGACCCTTTTCGCAGCCTAAAAATTAGTTTTCATGTTCTACATAGATATTTTAGTGTTTTTCTGTCATCATTGTTTTAACATCTCATTTTTTTTGAATTGTATGCTTATTCCAAGATTTGAATACGCATGGCCTTCTCTTTGAGTATTACAATCCTAGATTTCTAAGCACTAGAATCTTCTTATATTAGGTAGTGTATAAATTTATTATTGTCATCATCCTTTATTTATACTTTTCTTTATTCTATAGATGATAGGAATAATTTTATATTATTTGGTTCCATGAAATAGGATTCACATTCTCTATCTCTACACTTTTTGATGCCTCTTTTTAATCCTCTAGTAGATTCTATGGAGTTTACCCTCCCTAGGTTAGGCTTCTCCAGCTACCCCTCCACTTCTATTGTAATGTTTCCTTCAAATGTATAAGGAATAAACTAATCCCCTTCATTAAGATTGAACCTAATATAAGCCTTTTCTTTTACACCTCATTTTCCAGGACTTTAGAAAATTGAGACCTTGTGAAATCATTTCCCATTGAAATATATCTTAAGCTTGGTGAGTTGCAATGAAGGAAGATCTTGTACTATGAAGGATCACATTTTTGTAGATATTATTTTGGAACTTGGATTTCACCACTTTTTCTCCACATATTTGCTAGTTTCATTTATCTCCTACTTCGTGGAGATATTTTAAAAGGTGTCATACTATAGTTTTTTGTATCCAAAATAAAAATATGGGTCATATTATACAAATATCCATATTGAAATTGGGAAGGATCCTACAATTGAGATGGGTTTATCATTTCTTGAAAATCCTAGTATAAATAAATATGTCAAAAATATGATGCGAATTTAGATTCTTTATTTTTCCTAGATAGTTTCTAAAATCAATTATTTAAATGAAATGTCTACTCCTTCAAACTAGAGACTTGATAATATCATGAAAAATACCCAAGCCTTAGCCAAGGGTATTAGTGATATGAAGGAAGATCATGAACAATGTATTAACAAGCACAAGTATACATTAATGGTGATATAGGATAAAAGGATTGAGCTATAATTTCTATTAGTAAAGATTCTAGGGATACTGCCACTAAGACTCTAAATAAATTGATGAATAGGTAGAGGATTTATAGGGAATGTCTAAGGATGACTCTTCCTCACCTTTATTTTGTTGAAGTCAGCTAAAAAATTTCACCTCATGGATAAAGCAATGGTTAAGAAGAATGAAGATCTTGTTGAGGATTTAGATAATGCTAGAGAGATGTTAAAGAAGGATTCTAAGCTTAAACTTGAAATTAGATTGAGAAGTAAAGATAAAGGGATCACCCATGTTGATAGCATTGTTAGGAAGCTCTCAAGCATTATCCTTAAAATAATTCAAAAGAATGATAATATGGTAAAGAGTCTATAAGCTATTTTGGAGCATGGTGTTGGAAATATTTAGGAATTAACCGAGTTATTGAGAGGGGAGGGGTGAATCAGTAACTTTAAATTTTCTTTCAGTTACAGATGTATTAACATATAGTTTACTTTATCCTTTTGCATATAGAAAGCATGAAACTCAAAAGCATTCACAATAATGACACATAGATTTGGTTACCCAGAAACCTTCCAAAAAGAAAGTAAAACTGGGGTGGGGATGAAACCCACAAAGCTTTAGTACTGTAGTATAAAGTTGGCTGGTTAAGGCTTACATTTGATCACTTTTGATGATCTGCCCTGCTAGGAGCAATAAGGATTGCTAAATCCACCTTGTTAAAGGATTTTTACAAACTTAAAAAAGAAGTATGTACTTGGTAAAGAGATTTTACAAAAGACTGTTAAGTCTACCCAGTTAAAGGATTTTAGTACTGATTCACTTGTTAGGATGAAACAGTAGATATCTTGCTTTGCGACTGGATTGCTGAATGAGATTCGCTGATGTACTGATCACCTTCTGTGATGAATTTGTCTTTGTTGTTCCTTATACTGCAGTAGCCCTTTGTAATTCACTTATCTCTGCCTTTCTTTCTTTTTCACATTCATACTCATTCATACTTGTTACATCTTGGTATTTTTACAACATTGTTTATATACAAGTCTAAACAATTAATTACAATTACAATTACAAAGTCGGCTTGAAAAATAAACATAAGTGCTACTAAGTCGGCCCAAGTATGGTTACATGGTTCCTGCAAACTAACTCGGTGACTTTCTGATACTCGGCGTCCACTGCATTACTCAGAATTGTCATGCACTCGGTAGAAGTGAAGGCACGGTTCATACTAACCACTCGGTAGGTTTTGAACTCGGTAAATACTGGTGACTCGGTAGACATAATGTTACTCAGTTTACACTGTCCTGCTCGATTTGCACTGTTCTACTCGGTTTGCACTGTTCTGCTCGGTTTGCACTATTCTGCTTGGTTTGCACTATTCTGCTCAGTTTGCACTGTTCTGTTTGGTTTGCACTATTCTTCTTGGTTTGCACTGTTCTACTTGGTTTGCACTGTTCTGCTTGGTTTGCACTCAGAATGCAAATAAGTGTTGTCACTAGTGGAAATTCTGTTTAATGCCAACAATCTCCCCCTTTGGCATTAGTGACAAAAACACTTATTGTCCAAAACTTATATACATGAACCATGCTGAGATTTATTTTGATTTTTCAAAATTTGTCTTTGTCATAGGGCTTTATAAATTATCTCCCCCTTTCAATGTGCTAACTTTTTCTTCTATACATATCTCCTTCTATACATATCTTCTTCTATACATATCTCCCCCTTTTTGGCGATAATGCCAAAGGTGTATATACAAATGATTTATAGAGAGAATCCATAATTTGATAGAAAAATAGAATGTACCTTCATTATCAGTGCCAGGGTTCTGTCCCAATTTTCTTGCAGAATCTTGCATGTTTGGATTGCAATTTGGACTTCTACAGAGAGTTCAATCATGTGATCTGCTATTGAGAACTGATTGTCATGAATCAATGTTTTGGAATGTTCAATGTACTTATACATTGTATTCATGATGGGAAGGATCATGTTCTGAATGTCTAGTAGTGTGGACCGGATCCTTGTGTCTTCTTTCAGTAGTTCTGACTACATATTTGATAGGTATGAGATTTTCATGTGATGAGCATAGTTTGAACTTGGTTCAAGTTGCAGCTTCTGTATGCTAATCTTCAAATCCTCATCAATTTTATTCATTTTATCCTTGACATCCTTGGTGAACTCGGCAACATTGCACAGTCTGGCCAAAAGAGAGGTAACATTCGAATAGGAAGATTCAATGTTTGACAAAACTGAAGACAATTTGACTTGATTAATAGCTATGTGCTGAGCAATGTGCTCAAGCACTTTATTGTTGAATTTCTTCTCGGCTCTTTCAACTAACTTTTATGTCCCAGATGAATCCTCATTGTACTTATTTACTGCTTCTGCTAATTGTAACAAAACATGTTGAGAGGAGTCTACTTTAATACCTAATGCTTTTGACAAAATGTCCTTAGCATCCTTAATGATTTTATATTCCTTGTCTCTTTCCTCTTTAAGTTTCTTTGCTTCACTTTCCTTTGGAGGATTTCACCTATATTTTGCATTTGATCCGCTGATAGATTTGTAAAATCCAATGTTGGAATCTCTATTTCTTCATCTAGGTCTATATCCTCTACTATATTCTTGCCCAAAAATCTTATACTCGGTTGAGCCTTAGGCTTATCTGTACTTAATGCCTTAGTAGTAGTGACAGTAGACATAGTAGGACTGGCTATAGAGACTGGTATATTGTCTACTGGAGAACTTAAAGTATTTGCACTTGTAGAATCAAAAACTGGAATACTTACTGCTGGAAAACTTGATGAAGTAGGAGATAGCAACTCGGTAGAAGAAATGGTAGTTGCTTCTGTTGTTGCTATAGGTGATTGGACAAATGTTGAAGTTGTCACAACCATGCTTGAAGGTGTCTCCGGGCTAGATGTAGAAACTTTTACTGGAGAGGTAGGAAGTGATGCAATGACTTCTGCCGCTATCCTCACAGTATCATCTACCTTAGTGGCTTCTTCCTGTTCATCACTGTCATCTTCAATGTCTTTTATTATAACTGTTTCAGTACTCGGTTGGTGAAGATGGTATATGTTCTTCCATGTGGCATTTGCAGCCTTCACAACTGATTCAATATTGTTAATCAGAATCAAACAAGTATTGAACTTCAGTGTCATTTTATTTTCAATCTCCTTCAATGCCTTTTTTATTTCATCATTTTTCAAGCTCGACATTAACTGTCTCAGGGTTTGATCAAATATGTCTTTTATAGTTTGCTTTGCATTTGTCCATCTCATTTTTATTGGATCTAATAAAGTTGCTGGAACCTGTGGGGCTATTTCATCAAGAGAGTATTTCCACTGTCCCATCTTTTCAATGACAACATCTTCTATTTCTTTTTGTTCTATTTTCGATTTGGTTTCATATTTTAAAGATTTTATATTACTTACTCCAGATCCTGATCCTTCTCTAAAAAGTTTGATCTTCTCTTGAAGGGTTAGAGGAGGCCTTTTGAATATTATATCTTTGTCTGCCTTGTCTGCCTTACCCCTTGCACTTCTCCTTGTAAATACAGCAGTGGGAGGCTTAGGTGCCTTAGTGATGAATACCTTTCCTTTCTTCTTTGCAGGTTCTGGTTCCTCTATTTTCTCATCCTTTTCCTTTTCTTCTTCAGTGTCTTCTCCTTTGTCCTCGGTTAGCATTTGCATTTTGGCTATCCTCTTCTTTCCTTTATTTACCGCCTATGGAAGTTTTATGCTTAATTCAATTCTCACCTTTGCTTCTTCATATGTTCCAAAATATGGAGCTTTGGGATTAACAGGCTAATTAAGGAGGGCTTTAATGATATTCTTTGTCTCATTAATGTTTACCTCATAAGGAAGAGGTTTTACATGTACAATCCTAAGTTTATCTGCTTGAATGTATACTCTGTCACAGTCCACCAAGAAACAAATATCATCCTTATAATCTTCCACCAACTTCTGTGGAATCCGGAATCTGTCATTCATTTTTTCCTTGAAAGACTCAAAATAACTATCCATGATGCTTTCAAAATTTTCACCCATTTCTGAAATATATTCATTTATCTCATAAAGAACTGGCACATCTTTTCTCCATATTACTTTTCCTTTGGAAGGGAAGAATTTCTGAACATAGAAAAATAGACAGACCAGTAGAGATCCAAACTTACATGGATTGTTTTTGGAAGTTTGAATGCTTTCCATGTTCTTGTTAAACTATTTTAACAACAAATCTGCAAGGTCAAATGATAAGTTATTCTTGACCACTTTGTATGCTAGGTCTATGGCTTCATAGGAGACACTATTCTGTCGACTTGAACTGTATATTTTATAGGCAATTATGTGTGTACCAAACTTCAGTTCAACATCAGTAATGCTACTTACTTTCATGCCTCTACCGTCCCACTCGGCTAGGGTTTTCTTCTCCAGTTCCGGCCGACCTAGAGTTTTGGTAGTTTTAGCTTTGTTTAACATGGGAAGACCGGT
This sequence comes from Chamaecyparis obtusa, assembly GCA_027943335.1. Taxonomy (NCBI): domain Eukaryota; kingdom Viridiplantae; phylum Streptophyta; class Pinopsida; order Cupressales; family Cupressaceae; genus Chamaecyparis; species Chamaecyparis obtusa. Next base: position 102,233 of record BSBK01012903.1, on the reverse strand, counting down.
GATTTGATGAATCATCTTCTTAGTGATCTCTATGGGTTGCTCAAGCCAAATCTTGCCATCATGTACATGACTGAGAATGTATCTAACCTATTTCTCCTGAAAGTTTCAAGGTAAATGTGCAATGTGAACTAATCCCTTGTCTTCCAAATGTTTGTGTTTGGGTTTTAGAATACCATCCACACACAGTTCCTCACGTATAATATCTAGCTCTAGGTTTCCCATTTCTTGAATTGCACAATTGAAATGATTGTGAATATCGTTAACAAGTAGTACCTTAGGAGGAATCTGAGATTGAGCACCGTTCGGGTCTAGGGCTGTTGCAATTACGGGCACGAGTTTGAAATTTGGTTCTCTCCATTCCCCTTGGACTATCATTTCAGATCCTTTCTTTGCTGAAGTGCTGGATGATGCCATGGTAGCTCACAGAGAATTCTTTTCACAAAAGTGTTTGAATCGCTAAATTGCTCTTGAAATTTTCTTCTCTCAAAGTGCTAAAGTTCACAGTGAAGAATGAGTTTGATTTCTTGCCTTTTGTTTACAACTCTGTCATTAATGCTCAGTACATTTTAGGGTATGAATTCTGACAGACTATCACCCACTATGAATTAATTGCTTGGTAAAGACTTCACAACTCGGTGACCTTGAGAATTCATATTGCTCCGACCTCGCTCAGTAAAAATTGGTACCAACCTTGCTCGGTGAAAACTGATACCGACCTTCCTGTGATCTCATTGCATCTTGTATGCCGATTTAGATCTTTCTTTTAATTCAGTTCTGGAACTGCTTGAAATTGGTCTATGAGAATATAGTTCCAGTGCTTTCTTGGGAATTTAGTTTGAGTCGGTAGAGCCACCCATTCCATTACTTGGACTGGTTTGCTCGGTAGATTTAGGAACCCACTGTTGTCTCACCTGTTTCCTGACCTTAGTTGCTTCATTCTTCTTTCCATCTTCAACTTCACTAGCATTCATGCAATTTCTGGCTATGTGACCAAGTTTAGTGCATTTGAAGCATCTTACGGTAGTATCTCTTTTCCTTAGATGATGTTTTATGCAGTTCATGCCAATGTGTCCATATTCTCCACAGTAATGACATCTACACCAGGTGTTGTAATCCCATCCAAACATTGCTTTCATAATTTGTTCTGCTGGATTGAATGTTTTGGATCTGCACTTGGATGCCTTGTGACCTTGTTTGTTGCATTTGTGACAATTACCTTTGAATCTTGGTTTTTCCCTGAATTCATTTGCTTTGTGACCATGCTGATTGTAGTTGTAGCATTTTCCATTGAATTCTGCTTTTTCATTGCTCCAACATTTATTTGAAGTATGTCCTATTTTACCACAATGATTACAAGTAGGTTTCTGATTTCTTTGAGTACCTTGCTTAGAAGATTCACCTTCTCCTTTATATCCAAGTCCTGCTTTTCCTTTTTGCCTATGAAGATTTCGCTCATACAGCTGATTTAAGTCTTCTTGGCTTTTCAGCATTCCTTCATTGATTTTTTTTTTGGTGTTTAGGTCATCCATCAATCTTAGATTGATTTGCTTTTTAGATCTTAGTTCTTCTCTTGTGCTTTCAATTTCTGATCTTAGATTCAAAATTTCCTCATTTGTATGGGAGATCTAATCAATTAGGTTTTTTAGCTGAAGGGTTTTATTTTGGACTTCATTGTTTCTTCCATCTAATTCATCTTTCAACTTGTTTCTTTGTTCTAAGATCTCACAAAATCTTGTTTAGTGTAGCTCGTGTTCTCTTTTTAATTTTCTCACTTCTTCCTGCAGAGACCCATTCTTTTCGAGGAGTTCTTTGACAGCATTGTTTGCTTCATCTGAGCTATCTGAGGGAAAAAGATCTTCAATCTTTTCTTCAATGTAATTCTAATCATTCATCTGATTTGCAAGTTCCTTCCTTCTTAGGGATTGGGAAAGATGTTCTTTTGCTTCTTTAAGTTTAGCTATGGCCACTTCCAGATCTAGCTTTTCATTTTCAATCACCTTGTTCAGTTTGAATACCTCCATTGTCCTGGATCTTTGCTCAAGCTAGTTAAGCTTTATCTTGAGAACCAATACAGCTCTGATACCAATTGTTGGAAATATTTAGGAATTAACCAAGTTACTGAGAGGGGAGGGGTGAATCAGTAACTCCAAATTTTCTTTCAGTTACATATGTATTAGCATATAGTTTACTTTATCCTTTTGCATATAGAAAGCATGAAACTCAAAAGTATTCACAATAATGACACATAGATTTGGTTACCCATAAACTTTCCAAAAAGAAAGTAAAACTGGGGTGGGGATGAAACCCACAAAGCTTTAGTACTGCAGTATAAAGTTGGCTGGTTAAGGCTTACATTTGATCACTTCTGATGATCTGCCCTACTAGGAGCAATAAGGATTGCTAAATCCACCTTGTTAAAGGATTTTTACAAACTTACAAAAGAAGTATGTACTCGGTAAAGAGATTTTACAAAAGACTGTTAAGTCTACCCGGTTAAAGGATTTTAGTACTGATTCACCTGTTAGGATGAAATAGTAGATCTCTTGCTTTGCAACTGGATTGCTGAATGAGATTCACTGATGTACTGATCACCTTCTGTGATGAATTTGTCTTTGCTATTCCTTATACTGCGGTAGCCCTTTGTAATTCACTTATCTCTGCCTTTCTTTCTTTTTCACATTCATACTCATTCATACTTGTTACATCTTGGTATTTTTACAACATTGTTTATATACAAGTCTAAACAATTAATTACAATTACAATTACAAAGTCAGCTTGACAAATAAACATAAGTGCTACTAAGTCGGCCCAAGTATGGTTACACAGTTCCTGCAAACTAACTCAATGACTTTCTGATACTTGGCGTCCACTGCATTACTCGGCATCGTCATGCACTCGGTAGAAGTGAAGGCACGGTTCATACTAACCACTCGGTAGGTTTTGAACTTGATAAATACTGGTGACTCGATAGACATAATGTTACTCGGTTTACACTATTCTGCTCGGTTTTCACTGTTCTACTCGGTTTGCACTGTTCTGCTCGGTTTGCACTATTCTGCTTGGTTTGCACTATTCTGCTCGGTTTGCACTCAAAATGCAAATAAGTGTTGTCACTAGTGGCAATTCTGCTTAATGCCAACACATGGCTCCCCTATTTTTGGTCTTATAGTTTTATTTTGTTTATTTGATGGTTAACATATGATACTTTTACATATATTATTTTTGTAAGGACTTGTCTCTCTATTCCCTATAATGTTTTTTTCCCTTTAATCAAAAAATCTAGGTTAGATTATCCTAAAAAACTTGTGTCCTCCTCTCGTACTAATTTTCATACTTTGGTGGCTCATTTTAGCTTGGCTCTTGTGGCCCGTAATGATGTGGCCCATATATATTCATCCGATGATCCACCTATCATATTATACCTTATTTTTGGTACTTTGTCTAAAACAAATCATTTTGATTGAGTTCCTTTATCTATGCAAAACTTGTTCTTTTCAGTAATAACCTATTGTTATACACAACGTTTGCACCCTTGTTTCAAGCTCTCTTGATCTTGATAACCTAGTATAAAATGGGAATCATCCCCAGGTTGTGGAACCTATGCTAACTGAGATGAGACCTCCAGGTTCTCGGTTGGTTCCTCTTGGATAATCACCTTAATTTTCTTCTAGACATGAAAGTAAAACTTGAGGGGAAAAAGGATAGAAGAAATGCTTTGAAAGGGAAACAACTTGAAAGAAAACTACCTACTAGGTGATACACCGAAATGAAGGGTTTGAATCTTAGTATAGAGGATGAAAATAATGAACAACTTAGGTCTAGGAGATCACAACTCACTAAATAGGCCTGCATAAATATTTCATAGAAGGGTCTACAATAGAAAGAGGCTATTCAGGGAAAGAAATAATTTCACAAACAATAGCATTCCTAAGAGTTTAGACACAATCTACAACCTGCAGAAAAACATTCACCTTTGCAACTCGACATAGGAATGAGATAGATTGTCAGGGGGATGGGGTATACCCACAAGAGCATTCAAATCAGATCACCCACAATAATACACAAAATTGTAGAAAGAGAGAGGGATTGGGAACCCTGAGATATCACTCAAAACATACATATACTTTGATTCAATAAGGGATAATTTAGGCAAGGAAGCATAGGGACATGAAGAATTGTCACAAAATACCTCTACAATATCTAAATCATCAATGAAAGATTTACAACTATAGAAGCCAGAGGGTAGAAAAAATGCCATAGATAACTATCGTGAAAGGTGAATTTCTCTTTTACAATTGCTCAACTCTGAGCTCAAAAGCTCTCAAAAAACAATATATACATCATGTCCTAGCATGCAGGCAGGAGTCAAAACCTAACTAGGGTTACAGAAGATTTTCATTAAAATAATAGCTAACCCTAACTCAATCAAGTCTGATCATAATTGTATCTCTGTAGTATCATGGCCGATTAGACTATGATTTTACGTGCCTGTCCCTATACTAAATTCACCTACAGACAAGTAACCTGGACACATCAACTTCTCAGTACAAAGTCTTGCCATGAATGCTCAAAAAGGTACCTCTCAGGGACAAGAATCGACCCATGATGGCCGCCTAGACTTCCATCATCTCCTCTTCAAATACAAATGTCCTGAAGACATAAATTCTTTAGCTACCTTTTGTAGCTGCTGCTTATTTGAATCAATCACTGGCATAAAACCCTCTTAGAGAAATTTGAATTTGAATTTTAATGGCTAGTAGGCCATTTTAAAATGTGACCATAGATATTCTTTATTTCTTGGAAAATGAATGGCCCAGATCAACTTGACAACAGTTGTAAACTTCCTTGAAAAGTCAATGTCCACATCAGCATCTTGTGACCAATGAGAATCTAGCATATCAGCATGCCAGCATATTTGGACCCACCTCAGACTTTTCTCCTTTAGTCATTTGGTGATTATATGACTGAAGGCCCCTTTTCTAAGTCCTGAAGAACTTGGTCTAACCGCAGTCTGGTTAAGTGACTACGTGAACACTATAGTTGCTGAATAGCTTAATCCTTTGGCTAACCCTAGTTAAGTCCAGTGAACAAGAGATAACCCTTAGTCACTGAATCACATAATACATTCAAACCCAGGCCCATTTACCACATGCCACCTCTCCATTCACTCTGGCCACTCCATCAGCAACCACCCTGACCTCTGTTTGACATCGGACCCACTTGAGACAAGACCCCGATCTAACGGCGGGTGCATGATCTCATAGCCTTCAAATATTCCTTTTGATCATGCACTAGCCATTGATCCTTTTAGAATTGGGATCCCACTGACACACGAGTCGACCTATAAGTCTTCATCAGCATTCGGTGACCAATCATAGGCAAGAACATCAGAAAGAAAGGACCCACCGAATGAAGCTTTGAAAAAAAATCAAGATCGACGGTCAATGCATAATCTCACGTGTCAGAAAAACTCTATGAGATCATGCACCAACAGTTGGATTAAAAACTACACAGTCCTCTGGGCCCGCTCCGATGAACTTCCAAATCATAACCAACTAATCAATGAAAAGCTTCCACATAGGACAACATGGCATTGGACCCACTTAGCAAATGAAGCACTGGACAAAAGGGAAGATCGACGGCTATCACGAAATCACAAGTGTTAGAGAAACGCTTTGCGAACTCATGTCAACCGTTGGATTTTGCATAACTGGGACCCTCACATAAATTGACTGCCAAACAATAAGTGAATATGTGACTGAGGAATGGTTAACCACCTTGCTGGGTCACAAGAAGTTGAGACTTAACCACCGAGGATTAAGAGGTTACATGACAGCTCATTCACCAAATCGCCAAATAGGAAAGGTAACCGTCGAAGAACTTAGAGAACCTGCGACTAGCCAATCAAATTAAAGTGCACATGGGTATTTGAGGATTTTAAGTGGCCAATAAAGTAACTCAAAAATAGAATGAAGGCTAGGGTTACTTAGGGTTTTATGCCTATAACGGATACTTTTATGAATTTTTACTATAGACCAAAGAATTAGAAAACTTGCAGAGGCTAGAGAACAAGACATAAAGCTATGAAATTTTTTGAGGTGCTTGGCAGGGTAAAAAATGAGACTCTAGGATAGAGTCAGCCAAATTTGCAGAATAGGAAATTAGGGTAACATTTTTGGCGATTTCTGCTAGATGTCAGCCTACTAGACATGGAAAACTAGTGGCCTTGACATAATCTATTGGACATGGAGTCATTACTTGAGCACAACACTTTGGCAGAGCGGCAAAACTGGAACTGAGGAACAAAAATTGGGGAAGAGTACTTCTTGAAAAGTAGGAAACTAACCTAGAAAACAAGGAAAGAAAACAAGAAACACATTTACAAGAATTTATAGAGAGGGATTAACTTCAAAATAGGGCTTCAAGTGGAATCCATTTACTAATATTGGCAAGGCATATCCTTCAAGAGTTGATAGCTAAAAATCATTAGGCCCCTTGCATTCTATTATAACAAATAGTCCACCCCAAAATGAGTCAAATTTTTTATGTCTACCACGCTTTGATTTGAACTCATCCCATTTGAGAACTACATCTCCAACCTTGAAATTTTTGACCCTGGCTCTTTTCTCAAAATTCTTCTTTTTCTGAATCTGATGAAACTCCATATCCTACATTAATTTGTCTCTGAGTTCTTCCAACTCCATCAACTGAGCATATCTGATCTGCAAAGGATCTCTTTCTTCAAATAGGGCATATTGAGTAGCCAAGTCCAGAGCTGGCAATTCAACTGAGATAGACAACTTGGCCTCTTTACCATATACTAGCATGTAAGGAGAATTCTCAATGATCTTCTTTGGAGTAATTCTATCTAGCCATAAGGCAAACCTTAGTTTAGTATGCCAATCCCTCTAGTTGTCTTGCAGAGTCTTCTTGATTATCTTAATCAAATTCTTGTTTGTTGATTCTACCAAACCATTGCCCTGAGGGTAATAGTTTGAATTGGTATTCAGATAGATTCCATTCTTGACTACCCACTCTGAGACTTTGAGGGGTATGAATGCTAATGCATTATCTGAAATTATGGAGTCTTGAGTGCTAAACCTATGAATTATATCATCATAGAAACCTAAGACAACACTCTCATTTGATTCTTTTAAAGTAATTGCTTTTGTCAATCTGGTGAAGTAATTAGTTGCAGTGATTATCCATTTATGTCCTACACTAGATGGAGGATTAATCATGCCAATGAAGTCTATACCCCACTTCATGAAAGGTTTCTTTATTCTGATTGGCTGTAGGGGCAAGGCTACAAGCCTATCTTTTCCTACAAACTTGGCACACTTGATGCATTTTCTCACATACTCATGACTATCCTTGAAGATAGATGACCAATAGTATCCAACCCTCATGATTTTAAAAGCATTAGTCCTAGGAGAAAAGTGAACTCTAGAAGGTCCATTATGAAATTCAAATAGGACATCAACTATCTTTTCTAAATCAATGCATCTTAAAAGGACTCCATTGTGATCCTTTCTAAAAAGAATTTCATCTATCAGCACTGTTAGCACTTGATATAATTTCCATGGTTTTCTGTCTTTTATCTGGTCTTTCCCTACAAAATTTCATGGCCCTAGCATGTTTCTCCTGGTCCCTGTAGTCATTTTTATTTCCATGGATTTGAAACCCGCAGTTCAAATTTTTGAAAAACTAGCCGTTGGTAAGAAATGCCCTGGCCCTATTCTAATTCTTCATTACCTTTTCGGGCCACTTAAGTCTAGTTAAATGCATGTGCACATTTCTTTTTCCTGTTGGTCACATATTCATTTAATCCTCAGGCGGTTAATCTTTTTGTTCAGCGATTTAGCGAATGTGTTGGTTGTCACTAGTTCACTTGGTTTCCTAGTGGTTATCTGTTTCTTCCTGTGATTGGGCAAACACAGTGTTCGCGTATTCTCATATTTCTAGCAGCTTATCTCTTAACTATTTGTGACTTGGTGTGGCAATTTCCTTTTCTTTAGTCATCTGTTCATGTGGTCTCTGGGCCTAGGCTTTCTGACACATCTTGATCCAACGGTTGTCACAAAAGTGCAAGGGTTTTTTCAGAGGCTTGCACTATTGCGATGGCCATTGATTTTATTGTATGACGTTGCCTTTTTTTTAGGTGGGTCGAATGACACGTATGCACAAATGGCAGCATCTTACTAGTCCATGTATCAACATGATTGCAGCTATTAGTGGGACCTGGTTTTCAGATGCATTAGAGGGTCTTGACACTATCAGATAATCAACAATGGGCGCATGATCTTATGGGATGTGTCAGAGGTTTAAGATCATGTGCTAACCGTCAATTCAATCTTTCTCAGATGGGAGAAAGTGTGGCAGGTCCACATGCCAGGTGTGCTGATAAGGCAAGCTGTGATTGGTCCACATTGTGTGACTGGATATTGTGTCAGTGGGGCCAGGTCTTTCAGGGTTTAGTGGTTCTGACTGTGACATAGCATCAATGGTTGGCATGTAATCTGATGGGTTTTTTCTGACATATGCTATCTTAAGACAACCATTGATCTTCTTGATGCGGGCCCAGTTAAATTGCCCCATTCTTTTGGCGGTCCTGATAAAGGTTTTGGTAGTCTGAAAAATTTCAATGCTTTTCGCTCATTCACATAGTAAAATAGCACTGTTCTAAAATAGCTGGCGGTTCAGTGAACAAGCATTCACGTAATCGCTAAAATATCTGGTGGTAGTATAAATTTTTCTATGAATGGCTGATTTCCCTTTAGTCGCTTGTTCGCTAGATGTAGCTAAGATAAGTTAGGTTTCTTTGTTCACTCATTCACTAAGTAAGGTGGTAATGTTCCAAAAGGTTTAGCGACTTAGTGAACAAGTGTTCAAGTAATAACTAAATAATTTGGTGAAGGCATAAAGTATTCTATTACTTGGAGGTATTCTTCAGTCACCAGTTCACTAAAAGGGACCGAGGTCAAATATTTTCCTTTGTTTTCCAATTTATGAGGTTAAGTGGTGGTTAAGATTTTCATTCCGCAAATAGGAAAAGATTTGTCGCATAGTCGCTAGGAGTTAACTTGAGGTGTTTGGTTGAGTTAAGATCATAAAAGACCGTGAAAGGGAGGAATCGGATGACCATGACTTAAAGATAGCTCAGATTTAAATGTGGGCCACAGATTCACTACAGGCCCCATGAATGTGACCATTTGATTTCAAATTGAAATTTTTGAAGGGTTTCCAGCGACATAAAGGACTAGAATTCAATGCAGAAGTAACTAGAACTGGTAGGAGATGATTTGTTTGCCATTGCAGTTTGGTCCAGGGTGTGCCATGATTATCTGCAGGGGTCTGTACTATGTGGTTTTGTGCTCAAGGCATGCTGCAGGTTGACATTTTGGGCATTTTTGTGGTTCTCGGTACCTTCTCAGAGAATTTATCATGATTGGAATCACTTCGGGATCTATCTTCTCCTAGTTTCCTGGGTTTCTTCCCCTGTAATAAATTTGTGACTGTTTCTAGTGGGTCTAGTGGTTGAAACCCTAACCCTAGTCATTCGTAGCTTGTTGCAACCTGTTTTGGGTTTCCAAGATGACTAGGGAGTATATATTGTAGAATTTTTGACTTAGTGCAGGTTCCAAAACTTTCTTTTTGGTCCCTGGTTGTTGTTGATGGTATTATACTGATCAAGGAAAGCCTAGATTTTGGGTCTTTTCCTTTGGTATTTTGTTGCTTGGTAATGTATTGATTTATGAAAATTAATGAGAATACACTTCAATTCCTGTTTCAAATCTCTGATTGTCTTCTTTTCTGATTGTGGATTCATATATGTTAAGGTCACAATGTGGATTATCATATGGTAAACAAAGAGTATTGTGAGATCAAGTTGGAGTTCCTAACAAAGTTAGGATTAAAGCCTTTAGGGTGATTTGAGTGAGTTCATTGTTAGATTAGAATTTGATCATGTTTGGGAGTGAGGGGAGTAATAGGCAAAGCACTTACTCTAAGTTCATATGTATTTGAGTTAAGGTTTTAGGGTGATATATGTTATTCAGTGACTCTTTGCCCTGGGATAAAGCACTGATCTCTTCTCTGGAGGTAGTCCATCATCATCAATCACACACACACATTCAAATGATAAAATATTTGATCAATTAGTAAGGGGTATAGTTGTATATTGTTTTGAGACTCCTTCGGAGAAGTGAGTCAAGGGTACACCTGCCTAAGCATTGGGGCTCAAAGTGTAGGAGGATCTCTTTTGATCCTTATTAATCGGCCCTATTCCTTGTAGACTTTGGAGTGGTGATAGAGTCAAATTTATATTAAAGTTATCCATCAAAGTATAAATCTACAAGTTGAAGATCAAAGGGAACTACCAACAAAATGGTGACTCTGCTGGGGAGAGTCTAGATATAAAAATTTTCAAAGTGCACTCTTGTTTTCCTATTGTATCCAGTTGAAAGATTTCCCATCTAGGTGGGTGGTGACTCAAAAGGTTAAGAACCAGTGTCATATTGTAAATCATGGATAAAAGGAGGAATACTAGGTCATTTGTCAGAAAGAATCTGGAGGTCACTCTGGAGCAATTTCCTAGACAAGAGAAGAAGAGTTGGATTAGAAGTAATGGTGAGTCTACTACTGCTTCCATAAGAGAACAAAGAAATACTAGAGGTAGAGAACCACATGTTTCCTCAAGTGAGGAAGGTTCATGAGATAGATTTTCTAGATCAGATGGTGGTCACTTCAAAGATAGATTTTATGATACCCCAAAGGATGTATTTTAGGACAAGGGTCCATTGCCTATAGGTCAGGATGAACAAGCTAGAGAGATGGGTTTGGAGATTGATTTAGATCTTGATGAAGATAATTTTAGAAGAGAACCCATGATACCAAGGCAAGTCCACTTCCAATATCAAAATCTTACTGATATGGATGTGTCATTAGGTTCTAATGACATTATGGTAGACCCAGATGATTTAAATGCACCAAGGTTACAGTTGGCAGAGCAGGATGCCATACATAAGAGGTTACAAGAGGAGAGAGAAGCTAAAAAGGTGAATGCTCTAATAGAAAGACAATCTCTCCTTAGAAGGATTAATGAAATGAAGGAGAGAAACAAGATGTTTGCTTCTATTCCTAAGACTTAGCAACATGATGTTTTTGGTGATCTTGAGGCTTTGAGGAGTGAGCAAGAGCGCTTACTACAAGATCATGAATTTAATCAGGACGTCCCTATGGTTAGACAGGTTCAAAGTTATGCTTTCCTCCCTAAAGATAAAGATGGAAATGAGATCACTAGGCCTGTTGTTGCTACTGGTAAAAAAGGAAAGCAAAAGATGGTGGGACATCAAACAAGTAGATCATTGACAATACTAGGGGTCCCACCACCCAAGTCAAATAAGGACACGGAAATAGAAAGAAGAAGAAAAGAAGATGAGGACCTTACAAGAGAATTAGAAAAGGCTAAGATTGAAGCTTCCATTGCAGAAAAGAGAAGAAAGATCTAGTTCTTGAAGGCTTCATCAGCTAATGCTCTTGGTCCATCTACTACTAAACTAGGTATGCTATCTATGACTACTACTATTCCACTTAGTAATGCTACTAGTTCAATTCCTTCTTCATCTGGTAGGATAGGTGATGATCCTAGATAATAGTCAAATGCACATGTAGATGGAAATGTAAATGCAAATGTTGATCCTAGAGTTAACACTAGTTCAAGTTTTCAAAGAAGACCTATGCAATTAGAAGGCTATAGGAAAATTAGTTTCGATGGAATTCCTGGCTACCCGAATGCTTTTCCAAATGATATAAGAGATAAGGTACCTAAGTTTGCTGGTAATAATGCTATTAGTTGTGAGGAGAATCTTAGGTTATTTGTTGATATGCTTAATGATTATCAGGTAGAGCATGAGGATGTAGTCATGAAATTGTTTGTTCAATCTCTAATGGAGGATGCTAGAGATTGGTTTAAGAGACTTCCTGATAAATGTATTGATACTTGGGATTCCTTTGAGAGATGTTTTAAAGAGAAATATGGTGATAGGCCTAATGCTAGTTTCATGTTGAATGAATTCAATACCATAAGGAAAAATCAGAATGAGACTGCAGCTGAATTCAACATGAGATTTCAAAAGGGTATGCATAAGTTGTTCCAAGTTATGCGGTTAGATCAAAATGTTTGTCTAACTACATACTTCAATGCATTTGATGGAAATATGGGATAATTGTTGAGGGACAAAGAACCAAGAACTCTTAGAGATGCTTTTAGGATTGCTATCAATATTGAGAACAATATGAAAATATCAGGAAATTTGGGTGGGAAGAGAGGTGACCCAAAGTTGTTTGGGGACAAGAAATACAAAAAAGAAAATGATAAGAATGTTGGAACTAGGAGGCAAGAAGAAGAAAAATTCGATAAGGTGCTCAATGCATTGAAAGATTTGAAGGCACCTACAAATAGGAACATTAGTGCACCTACCAATTAAAGGCCTCAGTTAAACAACAATTTCAACAAGCAGAATAGATTGCAGAACTACCCCTACAACACCCAATGGAAGGATGGCAAGCCTATTGTCCCTGGTGCAAGAGGTAACAATGACAGAGGTGTCCCTGAACCTCTACAAAAAGCTTCAATAAATGTCATGGAGGATGTTGGCACTCTCAAAAATCTTTGAGATGCCATGATTCAAAACTTGTTATAGTGTATGTTTTTGATTCAAGGGGATGCATATACTAATTGATTCCTAAGCCCTATCTTGCAAGTAAGGTGTTTTACACTCTACATAAACATCATTCAGTCACCTGGAATCATCAATTTGATATTTGCATCATGTTTGTAGGATCTCATGCTTAGGTGGTTTGTAGTTTTGGAATTTGCCCAAGTGTCAGATTGATTCGAAGGGCCTAGTTTAAGGATGAATATCTGATGCCCTGATAAATGTCATGGAAAACTGAGTGGTGAGTGTCTTTAGTGTACATCAGATCACTTAAGTTTCATTTTTCAGCTCCCTATAGTCAGATTTAATCTATTTTGTACCTGCCCATTTGGAGGTCTTTCGTATAAATCTGCCTGTTACACTTTCAACAATTTTGTTGGAGGCCCTGTTTGGAGGTCTGCAATTCATGGATAGAGATTGATCAATTAAAAGAAATCATGCCTTGGGATTGTAGACAGGTTTTTCTATCAGCCTATCCCTTTTCAACTCTTAACGAATCCATTTGATCAGTTTTCAGGATCAAATCCATTTTCAAGTTTCATATTTTGGATAGAGTGCATTCAGTTATCTTTTCCAGATGGCCTACTTTGCAGTTGATTAACTTTTGGCCAATTGATCCGATGAGCTTTCTGATTGATGCCTCGCTTTTTAATCCTGATAGAGAACTTATGTTTTTAGTTTGAGATCTTGATCAATCCGTTAAGTCAGTTTTCATAAGCCGTTCTATTCGCAGTTTCCTTTTGTTTTCTGAGTGTACCTGAAATCTTTTCCCAGAGGTCAACTTTGCGCATTAATATCTTTTAACCAATTAAGGATCTTGAAGAGTTTCTTGTTGCATTGTATTGTAGAGTTGATGTACTATCTCCAGTCTCAGTTTGGGTCTTTTGCCAATCTATTAACTTAGTTTGCTAGGCCCATTCTGTTTGCAATTTTCGTAAATCTGTCAGTCATTTGCAAGCGGCAGTTTGAAAGTGCCATTTTCAACAATTAAAATCTCTCAGTTTTGATACAGTCAGGAGACACTGTTCAGGGAGATGATTGTGTATGCATCATAGAGTATCCCTATTAGGTGGCTGGATTAGATAAGGTGTTTTCATTAGTTTTGGAGACTACTTCCTGAGCCCTCTGGTACAGTTTTGACACTTAACAGAAATAATGTTTTTGAGGCATTCAGTGATGTGGGTTTGCTTGAATTTTGGTCCCGAAGCATATTAAAGGATAAAGCAGAGGGTAAATAGTTGAAGAATCCATTTGACATGATAACAGTAGGGCCCTTGCCTTGCAGCACATTAGCATGTCGGTCCATTAATAGAGAATGCCATTGAGTTACAAACACTTCTTTCAAAGAGCAGCACTGGAAATATAAGATTTTGTCAAAGATGATAGTCTTGATATCTTTTGTACTATTGGAGTAGTGGTCACCCATACTAAGGGACCAAAGTAATATGCCATTCCAATACCAGTCTTAGATCTGGGTTAGGATTTTGGAGCATTGTTGGGAAGTGGGGAGGGCATTGATGCTAGTTTTTTTTTGTTGATGGGGAGATATTTCAGGCTCACAAATTGGTGCTTGCGGCTCATTCACTTGTCTTCAAGGCCCAAATTTATGGCCCAATGAGAGTGTTTAGAAATATAGATAACATAAAGATTGAAGACATTAAGGCACCAGTATTCAAGGAAATGTTTCACTTCATTTATCATGATACTCTTCCATATATAAATGAACTTACAAAATTTGCATCAACATCCGCTACCACATTGATAGCCCAACACTTGTTAGTAGCTACAGATCGTTATGGTTTGGATAGGCTAAGGTTACTCTATGAAGAAAAATTATATAAAGAAATAACAAAAAGGAATGTCAAAGACAATGCATGTTCCATATTGGATGCACCAAGTGCAATGAGACTGTGTACTCCTAAAGGTTGTGTGCGTAGGCCCTTGTGGGCTACACGAAATGCAAGCAGTGCATTCTAGTGTTGCATGAAGACCAAAGGGGAGAACCAGTGTTTGAATAAGGAAACACAACCAACATTTTTAAAAATGAAAGCCAACGTTTGGATCAAGTGCACCAGCATGTGAAATGGGGGGACACTGTGTCTGCAAGGAATTGGTAGAGCCAATGTTAATGATGCATAATTTTTTGAAGTAAGCAGCCAAGAAATCAAACTCATTAGCATAAGTAATTGAAAGGATGCTTGTTCTAATAAGATGTGCTGACGTGCAAAGTGAACATAGCTATCATTTGTTTTAAATATGGCCCGTGTTTGATAAAAGAGGAGCCTTGCATAAAATTGAGGACATTTATAATAATGAGGCTATATCATAGCAAAGAGATGCAAGAATGAAAATGCCAGCGCATGAGATGGAAAATGCCAGGAAAGAGCATTGTGGGAGTTCTTCACTTCTTGGAATGCTGCATATATATTTTAGAAAGTGCTCATAGTGGCAATGGTAGTAATGAGATGTCAGTTAGTGTAGAATATTTGCATGAGTGTTGTTGGCTAGAGATGATGCAGACCAGTCAATGCATGCGGCACGTTTAGTGCCAAGGAGTAAATGGATACCCCTTTGGAGGCTACTGGCACATAAACAATTAAAATGTTTCAAAATGTGTGTGAGCATTTTAAAAGAAGCCAGCGCAAGTAGTAAAAGAATGGATGTTTGCATGAGAAGCTAGTTAGAGAGCATGCAGTTTCTAGTGTGTGCATTGGAGCTCATAAGGGTATTTGCTGCATAGGCAAGTTTGACAAGGAAGCAACTAATGCTCATAGGATGTTACACGGGTTTTTTCAATATCAGGTAATGTTATGGTCTCTTTTACCCAAAGAATTAATAAGAAGATGCTCTTCACTGGTTTCCACTTGAATTAGTTACCTGGCTGCACACATGAAACAAAGTTGAATGCACCAAGTAGAGGGTGTTGAATGAACTAGATGACATGGATTGCAGCACGCACACACCCATCTGGTGTTATGTGTGCCTTACCATACAAGCTAGAGTGGCCTATGCATAGTCTTGGAGGCACATTTTAATCATCCAAAGGGATCTGAGATGAATGGAAATTAATGTGTTTGGAGGCTCTCGTATGAACTAGAAGGGCCATGAGAGATCAAGGATGTCAGTTTTTGCAATGCAAAGAGCCAACATTTGATATGACTGATGCTATAGTGTGTTAGGAAAGGGAGTCATTTGAATGGCGTCAACAAAGAGTGATGTTGCGTGAGCATTCTATACATGGAGAGGAGAGCACAAGAGGATGCCTTAGTAGCATAGAAGGGACCAACATTCAAAATGGACTATGCACTAAGTATGCAACTAATGCTTCTTACGTACCAAGAAATGGAGGTTGCCAGCACATCAAAATTCAATGGAAGAGGCACATTTTACACAGTAAGAAAATCTGTTTAAGTGCATTGCATCAGGAATGGTGGCTCACGCAAATGGCAGAGGGCTTGTGTGAATGGTTAAAAGATAGCTTTTAAAAGAATAACCCAAGATGCCTCATGCAATATTTTAAGAGAGCCTCACAGAAGAATAAAGAGGGGTCCCCTGCGTTAAACCACGAGGCTACTAGTTTAGACATAAGGAATGGTGCACATTGTTATTTGAAGGCTACCAATCACATAGCACAAAGGTTTAAATAAAATGTGCCTGCGCAATGAACAAAGAGTTGAATAAACTGGGAATCATTCATCCCACATTTGTCTTGTTTGAGGATTTGAGTTATTTTATATGCAAGGGCACTTGGTTAGATAGCAAAAGGAAGAAAGAGGCAATGCAAGGAGCCATTGGTTTGTGTGGGCCCACATAGTGCGTACCAACTAGGTGCCCACTACAAAAGTGTATTTTGAATGAAAATGCTTTCTCCTACGTGTACGTGGACCGAGGCTAGTGCTAGCAAAGAAAAGTTAGTGACACGGTGAATGAGGTAAAATATATTTTAATGAAACATGCAGGTCGACACCTCGAGTGGTCGCATGATCGCATGGGCCATTTCTGGCCCATGTGATCATGCGACAAGCTACCATGTGGCACTTTGGTGAGGTGGAAATATGGTTGCTATTCAGTGTCCAGGTGGAGTTGCGGGCCAATCAAGTAGTGCCAAGTGGCAAAGGTAAAACATGGTGATCAAGTGGCCAGGAGGTGATTTGTTGGACCAATTTGAATGTGCCATGTGTCACAAGTGGGACCTGCCCATTTTTTATGTGCAGCATTTAAACCAAATTGCTATAGTCAAATTTAAAAAATGTAAATCTGATATGCACGAAAATGGGAAGATTTGATTTAGTGCCTAGGAGATCAAATTTTATCCAAAATATGAGGTATTATATATCACCAGAACCGACTCAAGATGAGGAATCATATTTTGAGATCAGATTTGATGTTGGTCAATCTTGGTGGAAGTAGTTTGGTCAAGAAAGAAAGGATAGTTGAAGGTTGTAAAAGATTAGATTTGGGGAAGAAGATGGACAACTGCCAGTAATGAGAAGTGACCTAATTTCTTATCTCTTCTTCTATTTAGCCTCCCTTTTCAGTCTTTCTTAGGGTTCTGAAACTTTTCTCTCTAAGGAGATCTACAAGTTCTCAGCTTCCACAGTTTTGTTTTCTCTGATTTTCCTATCTATGATGAGGATTTGATTTCATCTCTTGTAATGGGTTGCAATATCTTCACCTATAATAAATAGCAATAGGGTTTGGCAACTTATCCATCTTGGAATGAGTTATGTTTCATCATAGTTGTCTCCATACTTATGTTTGTTTCCATATGAATTCAGTCTATTTGTTGAGTTCATCTTCACAGCTTGTTTCTTTTGTGTGATGCAAATGTTTTGTGCATAGGCTTCTTTCCAGTAAAGAATCAAAGTCCTTTGTCAATCACTTGTGGATTTGGGTATACAGTTGGATAATGATAAGAATCACTAATGAAATGGCCTATTGTTTGAATGGTTTTCAGTTCAATGTTTGACTCCTTGCCCTAGGATAAGGCATTGATCTGTCATAGCTTGATGCAAATTTGCAGAACACATATTATTAAAAACTATTGAATCATCTGTTTGTAAGTGTCCTACCTATGATAATGGAAAGACCCTATGAGTATTAGGTTGATACTTAAATCTTCTTATCATTTATCTATTATTTAAGGTCCAAAAGAGAAAGAGAATACCTTGGACTAGGTAAACCCACCTTGGTTTTGCAGAGCCAGAAGCAAAAGAGGGCATACTAAGACCCTATAGTTGGTCCAATAATATGAACTACAATTACTTAAGACTAACCATCTTCAAGGTCCTATTTTAGATTCATTGGTTTCCTGTTAGAGCATAAAGTCCATTTTGGGAACCAACAAAGGACATACCTTGGTGTGTTGCATGCCAATCCCCTCATTCTGCAGAGCATTGTGTGGTTGCACACTCTATGGCTGCAAATCAAGATTGTGGCAGTGAGGAGATAGGTCAAGAAGAGACTCAAGATGATGTTGGATGCAACATGGCTACTTCATATCTAGGATATGAAGATGATTCTGATTTTGATGAAGAAGTAGATGTAAATGTGAAGAGACATAATTAGGCCCTTTTTCATGAAGAGGTTTTTTCTGATAGTGAAGATATTTATAAGAAGACATGTAACATGAACTCTTCTTCCGAGCTAGTAAATTTAAGAAGACCTTGTAGAGAAGAGATGGATAGGATTACTATAGAAATGATTTCCCAAGTGCAAACTGGAGACATGGTGGCAAGGAATACAAATGAGAAGGCTCCAGGAATGTTTATAAAGAGTACCAACTCTGGAGAGCCTAATGAGAACAAATCAAAAGGTGATCACATGGTGAAATTCAAGAATGTAAAAAGGTAAGAATTGTGAACCTAAGGGAGTTGGAGTTGAGATATTTGCTAGTGAGATTGAGAAGCCAGTTAACACAATGACTAAGATTGAAAAAATGAGGGTGGCCAATACACCTAATGTATCAGATAAGAAAAAGGATGTTAAGGAAGTGTAGATTAAGATTCCTTCTTCTGCCCCTGTTGATATGTTAGTTGTATTATCCCAAATTACAGTTAAGGTTCCATTGTCAAAATTGTTGAGGATCCCTGAACACAAAGATAGAGCTATTACATGGGTGGATAATGTTCATAACCATGATGTTGCATGTAATGGATCTCAGGATAAAGCTTTGAAAGGTGTTTCTACTTAGGGAATTGTATCTCAAATTCCTCCTATATATTTGGATAGTTTTGTCAATGTCAACTGTGAAAACATTGATCCATTCTTTTTAAGTGTTCTTGTGAATGGAATGAAGTTAAGAAATTGTATGACTGATAGTGGTACCTCTAATACTATTATGCCTTTCAAAATCATGGAGAAGTTGGACCTTAAAGTTGATATAGTTCAAGGCAGATGTTGTGCACTGGATCAGAGGGAGGTACCAGTTATTGGGACTATCAATGCAATGCCATATAGGCTGGCAGCATATCCAGAGAAAGAGTTAACAATGAGTGTTTTGGTGGTGGACATTCCTCCTCATTATGGGATGCTACTATCTAGAAGATGGAGTGCTGCCATGGGTGGAAGTTTATAGTGTGATCTGTCTTATGCCACTTTTAAGATTCATGATCAGTTTGTCAAGATTGAGTGAGAGCCAAGAGTATGCCACATGATTGAGAAAAATATTGATAATGAAACTACATGTTTTGTGGATACTGATATTAATGCTTTTAGGGCAGATATCCCTGTATTTGAAAAGGAACCTATTTTGTCACCTATCTCTATTGAGGCAAGTCTTAATTCTATGAAGGGTGATTTGTGGGTAATGTACTTTGATGGACCAAATTGCAAAGATGGAGCAGGAGCAGGTATTTTACTTATTTCTTCTGATGGAAACACCTACAAGTTTTCTTTCACGTTAACTTTCTTTTGTACCAAAAATATAGAAAAATATGAGGCATTGTTGTTAGGACTGAGGTTGGCACAAAAGCATGGTATTAAATGTTTAAGCGTTGTTGGTGATTGTGAGTTGGTGGTGTCTCAAGTCAGGTCAATATATGCTTCCAAGAATAGGAGGTTGAAACAATATAGGAATGGAGTTTGGGATTTGATTGAACATTTTGATGGCTTCAATATTGAATGGAAGGATAGGAGTAATAATAAGATGGCTGATTTATTAGCCAATATTGCAATCAAACCCAATGACATTACTTTTGCTGGTATCTCTAAAGTTGAAATTCAGGCTAGGCCTAGTGTACCAGATAATATTGAGAATTGGCAAGTTTTTGATGATGATAATGATATCTTAAGGTTTATGAGTTGTGAAGATCAGTATCATGGTTAGGAATTTGATTTCTCAGCCTTGATTGAGTTAGTAGAAGGAAGAGAGGTTTTCTTTGGCAATGAGGTCATTCAGCTGAGAACTAACAACGTGCCCAAGGGGCTTTTTGTTCTGGGGACTATCTTTGATAACCAGGATAGAGTTCAAAAGAATATCAAAAGAGAAGATCATGCTAATCTAGAGGAGATAAATCTTGGAACACATGAGATACCTAAGAAAGTAAAGAAATTAGTAGAGATATATCTCAAAACGTAAAGAAATCTTTGATTGAATTATTGAGAAAATTCAGGCATGTTTTTGCATGGTCATATGATGACCTAAAGGTTTATAGAGAGGATTTATTTCAGCATATTATTCAATTGAAATAAGATGCTAAACCTTTCTGGCAAAAACAAAGGCCTATTAATCCTACTTTGGCACCCAAGATGCAAGAAGAGTTAATGAAGCTAAGAGATGCTGGAATTATCAAGCCTATAAGGCACTCTTCTTGGGTGTCAAACCTTGTTCCTGTGAGAAAAAAGAATGGTGACATCAGGCTTTGTGTGGACTTCAGGAACTTGAACATCAGCTCATTAAGGGATAACTATTGTCTGCCCAATATGGAAGCTATGTTGTAGAGAGTAACCAGATCAAAATTAATGTCTATGATGGATGGTTTCTCTGGTTACAATCAGGTCATTGTCAAAGAATTAGAGCAATTCAAGATAGCTTTCAGTACACCTTGGGGGACATATGTTTATGTGAGAATGCCTTTTGGTCTCACAAATGTTGGTGCTACTTTTCAGAGGGCAATGGATGTTGCCTTTTCAAATTTCATAAATGATTTCCTTGTTGTATATCAAGATGATTTAATTGCCTATTCCAAGAAGGATGAAGACCACTATACTCATTTAGAAAAAATATTTGTGAGGGCCTTGGAATTTGGCATTTCATTAAACCCAAGGAAATGTGCATTTGGTGTCATTGAATGTAAGTTGCTTGGCCATTTGGTTGGCAAGCAAGCAGTGAGAATTGACCTTGAGAGGATAGCAACCATTGATAAAATTCAGAGACCAAATAATGTTAAAGGGATTTAGTCCTTCTTTGGCCAGGTCAATTTCTTAAGGAGGTTTGTGAGAAATTTTGCAGAGGTTACTATATCTATTTCTCAGATGTTGAAGAAGGGATCTGCAATCAATTGGTAGGGTGAGCTTGATGAGGCTTTCAAAAATATCAAGCAGGCTATCAAAGATGCACTAGTGCTCAAGGAACCTAATTATAATGTCCCAATGCACATCTTTTCCTTTGCATCTTTTCACACTATTGATACAGTTTTGTTACAAAAGAATAAGGATGGTTTTGAGCAGCCTATTGCATTTTTCAGTAAATCTTTGTAGGTTGCAGAATTGAAGTATGACATAAATGAGAAACAAGCATATGCACTTGTGAAGGTAGTCAAGTCTTTTAGGTGTTACTTGATGGGAGTAGTTGTGATTTCTTTTGTACCAAGTGCAACAGTGAAGAATATCTTTTCACAGCAAGAGGTGTCTGGAAGAAGATGCAAATGGATCAATAGGATCCAGGAATTCAATGTTGAGGTCCAGATTACCAAATTGGTTAGAGGACAAGGATTGGAAAAACTGATGGCCCAATCCAATCTTGATGCCAATCAGGTAAATCATTCTGAAATTGATTATACATGTGATATGGATGATTGTATCTGGTATCAAGATATCATCTATTACTTGAGAAATATGAAGTGTCTAGATGAGATGAATGATAATTAGAGGAAGACATTAAAATTATGGGCCATCAAGTGTGTAATTGTGAAATGTAAATTGTATAGAAAGAATTTAGATTGCATACTTTTGAAATGTGTAGATGAAAATCAGGCTAACAAGTTGTTGAAAGAAATGCATGAGGGATTTTGTGGTGGACATTATATGGGTAAAACAATGTCTCATAAAATCTTGAGAGCAGGATTCTGGTGGCCCACAATCTTCAAGGATGCAGAATAGTTGGTAAGGAGGTGTGATGCTTGTCAAAGGTTCTCTGGTAAGCTAAATTTTTTAGGTAATATGCCTTTAAAACTAGTTGAAGTACAGGCTCCTTTCCAACAATGGGGGATTGATTTCATAGGGGAGATACCAAACAAGTCAAGTGGAGGAAACTCATGGATCTTAGTTGCCACTGATTACTTTACAAAGTGGGTAGAGGCTATACCTACAAGAAATGCAACTAGTAAGGTGGTAATTGATTTTCTATTGAATAGTATTGTTACAAGGTTTGGTTGCCCTGAGAGAATAGTAAGTGATAATGCCATGTGCTTCAGGTCTGTTGAATATAAGGACTTTTGCAAAGGTTTAGGAATTCAGATTTCTAATTCCTCACCTTATCATCCACAAGGAAATGGTCAGGCAAAATCTACTAATAAGAGTTTAATTAAAATTCTAAAGAGGATTCTTGAACAGAATAAGAGGGCATGGAATTCAAAGCTGCCATTAACTCTATGGGCTGATAGGCTAACTATGAAGAAGGCAATTGGTTGTGCACCATTTGACCTAGTGTATGAAATTCATGCAAGGATGCCTCAAAATAATTTATTAGAAATGTACAAGTTTTTTCAGTTATATGATGATGATTTAAATGATGAAATGTAGTTGAGAATTGAGGACCTCATTAGGTTGGATGAAACAAGAAGAGAGTCAGTTGCAAGAAATGCTAGATTGCAGTTGTAGGTTAAGAATTTATATGACAAGAAGATTGTTGACAAGAAGTTTGAACATAGTGATTTGGTGTTAATTTGGAATGCCAGATTGGAGGATAAGGGAAAACATGGTAAATTTGATCCCATCTAGTTAGGGCCATATCTAATTCATGAGAAATGGGGCTATGATTCATATATTGTGAAAGAATTAAATGGTGATGTTTAGGAATTGCTAGTTCATGAACAATTCTTGAAGAAATACTTTAGTTGAAGGTATTTTATTTTCCATGAATAGTATTTAGGGTGTGTATATATGTACATTTTGTAAATTCTGTAAATAGTTGCTTGCCCCTGTTCCATTTTGTTTTGGTTCCTAGGGTTTTTCCCTGTGGCTCTCAGTTGTTTTAAATTTCTTCTAGTAGGTGGTCTACTATAACCAGTGATTCTAGATTCTTGTTGTGCTTACAAGAGCCACACATCCCCAGATCAAGCCACTATTAGCACTTGATAGAATTTCCATGGTTTTCTATCTTTTATCTGGTCTTTCCCTACAAAATTTCATGGCCCTAGCATGTTTCTCCTAGTCCCTGTAGTCATTTTTATTTGCATGGCTTTGAAACCCTTAGTTCAAATTTTTGAAAAACTAGCCATTGGTAAGAAATGCCCTGGCCCTATTCTAATTCTTCATTACCTTTTTGGGCCACTTAAGTCTTGTTAAATGCATGTGTGCATTTCTTTTTCCTGTTGGTATTGTATTCATTTAATCCTCATGCAGTTAATATTTTTGTTCGATGATTTAGCCAATGCATTGGTTGTCTCTGGTTCACTTGGTTTCCCGACGGTTATCTGTTTCTTCCAGCAATTGGGTGAACACAGCGTTCGTGTATTCTCCTATTTCTAGTGGCTTATTTCTTAACTATTTGCAACTTGGCATGTCAGTTTCCTTTTATTTAGTTGTGTGTTCATGTGGTCTCTGGGCCTAGGCTTTCTGACACATCTTGATCCAATAGTTGTCATTAAAGCGCAAGGGTTTTATCAGAGGCTTGCACTTTTGCGACGGCCATTTATTTTATTGTATGACATTGCCTTTCTTTTCAGGTGGGTCCGTTGATACATATGCACAAATGGGGGCATCTTATTGGTCCATGTATCAACATGATTATAGCTATTAGTGGGACCTAGTTTTTGGATGCATTAGAGGGTCCTGACACTGTCAGCTAATCAACGACGGGTGCATGATCTTATGGGATGTGTCAGAGGCTTAAGATCATGCGTCGATCGTTGATTTAATCTTTCTCAAAGGGGATGTATTGTGGTGGGTCCACATGCCAAGTGTGTTGATATGGTAAGCTGTGATTGGTCCATGTTGTGTGCCTAGATATTGTGTCAGTGGGGCTAGGTCTTTTGGGGTTTAGTGGTTTTGACAATGACAGAGCATCAATGGTTGGCATGTAATCTGATGGGTTCTTTCTAACATATGTGATCTTAACACAACCATTGATCGTCCTGATGTAGACCTAGTTAAATTTCCATAGTCTTTTGGCAGTCCTGATAAAGGTTTTGGTAGTTTGACAAATTTCAATGCTTTTCACTCATTCACGTAGTAAAATAGCAGTGTTCTGAAATAGCTGGTGGTTTAGCAAACAAGCATTCACATAATCACTAAAATATCTGGTGGTAGTATAAAGTTTTCCATGAATGGCTGATTTCCCTTCAGTTGCTTGTTCGCCAGATGTAGTTGAGATAAGTTAGGTTTCTTTGTTCACTCATTCACTGAGTAAGGTGGTAATGTTCCAAAAGGTTTAGTGACTCAGCGAACAAGTGTTCACATAATAACTAAATAATTTGGTGAAGGCATAAAGTATTCTATGAATTGGAGGTATTCTTCAGTCACCAGTTCACTAAAAGGGACCGAGGTCAAATATTTTCCTTTGTTCGCCAGTTCGCGGGGTTAAGCGGTGGTTAAGATTTTCTTTCCACAAACAGGAAAATCTTTGTCACATAGTCGCTAGGAGTTAACCTAAGGTGTCTGGTTGAGTTAAGATCATAAAAGACCACAAAAGGGAGGAATCAGATGGCCATGATTTAAAGATAGCTCAGATTTAAATGTGGGCCACTGATTTGCTGCAGGCACCATGAATGTGACCATTTGATTTCAAATTCAAATTTTTGAAGGGTTTCCAGCAATAGAAAGGACTAGAAATCAATGCAAAAGTGATTGGAGCTAGTAGGAGATGATCTATTTCCCATTACAGTATGGTCCAGGGTGTGCCATAATCATCTGCAAGGGTCTGTACTATGTGGTTTTGTGCTCGAGGCATGTTGCAGGTTGACATTTTGGGCATTTTTGTGGTTCTCAATACCTTCTCAGAGAATTTATCATGATTGGAATCACTTCTGGATCTTTCTTCTCCTAGTTTCTTGGGTTTCTTCCCCTGTAATAAATTTGTGACTATTTCTAGTGGGTCTAGTGTTTGAAACCCTAACCCTAGTCATCTATAGCTTGTTGCAACATGTTTTGGGTTTCCAAGATGACTAGGGAGTATATATTGTAGAATTTTTGAATTAGTGCGGGTTCCAAAACTTTCTTTTTGGTCCCTGGTTGTTGTTGATTGTATTATATTGATCAAGGAGAGCCTGGATTTTGGGTCTTTTCCTTTGGTATTTTGTTGCTTGGTAATGTATTGATTTTGAAAATTAATGAGAATACACTTGAATTCATGTTTCAAATCTCTGATTGTCTTCTTTTCTGATTGTGGATTCATATATGTTAAGGTCACAAAGTGGATTAGTAGATGGTAAACAAAGAGTATTGTGAGATCAGCTTAGAGTTCCTAACAAAGTTAGGATTAAACCCTTTAGGGTGTTTTCAATGAGTTCATTGTTAGATTGGAATTTGATGATCATGTTTGGGAGTTAGGGGAGTAATAGGAAAAGCACTTACTCTGAGTTCATATGTATTTGAGTTAAGGTTTTAGGGTGATATATGTTATTTAGTGACTCTTTTCCTAGGGATAAGGTACTGATCTCTTCTCTAGAGGCAGTCCATCATCATCAATCACACACATTCAAATGATAAAATCTTCGATCAATTAGTAAGGGGTATAGTTGTATATTGTTTTGAGACTCTTTTGGAGAAGTGAGTCAAGGGTACACCCACCTAAGCATTGAGGCTCAAAGTAGAGGAGGATCTCTTTTGATCCTTATTAATTGGCCCTCTTCCTTGTAGACTTTGGAGTGGTGATAGAGTCAAAGTTATATTAAAGTTATCCATCAAAGTATAAATCTACAAGTTGAAGATCAAAGGGAAGAACCAACAAGCACAAAAGGACTACATTGTAACCTATAATACCTTCTTTTTTTTGAATCCAAACCTACAGGACATTGTCCTATCTTCAAATAATTGATCATATTAGGCAACCAGCTTGTTGCCTTGACTTGTTCTTCTATAGAATGCACCACCAGAGATGCATCTATTTGTTCTGATTTCTTTAAAATTTCATCTCCTACCAAATGCTCACAAAAACCTCTTCCTCTAACTAGCCTGGTGATGTCATATTCCATCACCTTGGTGATCCAACCGGTTCTTTTCTCATTTAGATCTTTGGAAAGCAAAAATTATTTGACACTTGGATGAGTAACTTTCAAGTGTACCTTGCTATGGGTCAATAGATATCTAATCTTTTTAAGGCTCTTCACCATAGTAAGTACATGTTTCTCTACAAAAGAGTACCTCTATTCATACTCTCCAAAACCTTTGCTAAAGAAAGCAATGGGTTGCTCCAATCCTTCTTAATTTTCTTGGGTCAACATTGTAGATATAGCATCATGTCCTCCATAAGCATAAAGGATGAGATCCTTATTGAAATTTGGGTTTAGGAGAGCAGGAGTTTCTGTTAAGGCCTCTTTGATAGCTTGGAAATTGACTTTCCCTTCTTTGGTTCAAGTAAAAGCTGAACTCTTCTTTAACATGGTTGTCAAAGGCTTAAGTAAATCTGCAATGTTAGGCAAGAACCTCCTAACAAAGTTAATCTTTCCTATGAAAGATTGGAGAATTTTCTTATGATGTGGCAATGGTAATTCTCTGATGGCTATAGTTCTCTCAGGATCCACTATAATTCCTTCTTTGGATGCTACATATCACAACAATTTTCCTTCATGAACTACAAATACACATTTCTTGGGATTAAGAGATATCCTAAATTCTCTACACCTTTCAAAAATCTTCCACAAATGTTTGGTGTGATCTACTGCATGTTTAGAATAGATAGTTATGTCATCCAAGTAGACCAATACAAACTTGTACATGAGGCTTTTAAAGGCCATATCCATTGCCTTTTGAAATGTAGCACCTGCATTTGATAGACCAAAGGGCATCTTTTGATAGGCCATGGTTCCCCACTTGGTTGTAAATGCAGTCTTATATTGATCCTCTTCATTTACTAGGATCTGATTGTATCCTGAATAGCCATCTAGTAATGAAAATCTCTTGGACCTAGAGACACATTGTAAGATTTGTTCCATAAAGGGTAATGGATGGTGGTCTTTTAGAGAGGCCCTGTTAAGATCCCTGAAGTCAACACATAACCTTAGCTCCCCATTCTTCTTCCTGATAGGAAAAAGGTTGGAAACCCAACTAGTATGCCTAATGGGGTAGATGATACCACTTTCTATCAATTTGAGCACTTCTTTATGGATAAGTGGCTCAAGTGTGGGATTAATAGGGCTTTGCTTCTACCTCACTAGTTTGGCATTAGGTTCTAATTCAATGGTGTGTTGAGCAAGGGCTAGATCAAAAACTTTGAGGTCTTCATATTGCCATGCAAATACATCACTGAATTCTTTGAATAATTGGGTATAAGCTTTCTTTTCCAATTCAGTGTTCACTTTTCCAAATTGTAAGCTCTTGCCTGGCTCCAACTCTAATTCAACACAATGTTCTTGTTGGACTACCAGGCTAGCCTTATTTTTCTTGACTTGATCATCCTTGTTGAAGATAGTCTCTAGGGTAACAAGACCTCTAGGCCTCTTATTAGACTTAAATTGTATCACTTGATCACCATAGTTTTGTGATATCCTATCTTGATTGTACCCTAAAAAGACATCTTCTTCAAACAAGACCTACAGAATTTTTTCATCATTGTCAAACACATGCCAATTGACATCATTATCAAGGATAGAGGGTTTGAAAATCACTTTGATATGCTGTTGATCTATTGCTTTTGAAATGCTATTTGGAATATCATACTGAGATCCAACAACAACTAATCTATTTGCATTTTGATTTAGCTTCCTAGGGATAGCAACAATATTGAAAGCACAAAAGTCTTCAATTGCATCCCAAACTGTATGCTTGTATGCTTTCAAAGTGTCATTTTTGGTTGCACTTATCCCTCTTACTTGGCTGACAACTATTTCACTGTCACCATAAACTTTTAAGGCCTTAAGCCCTCTTTTTCTAGCCCACTCTAGTCCATTGACTAGACTTTCATATTCTGCAATATTGCTAGTGCAGGAGAAATTGAATCTAAAGGTAGTGTAATACCTTTCTCCTTTTGGGGACACTAGCATAGCACCACCACCAAAGCCATGTCTACTTCTAGCTCCATCAAAAAATAGTTCCCAAACCTGATTGCTCTGATCCTTTGAATCAGTGTTTTCTTTGAAAAGGCTTGGCTCTATGGATCCTTTTTCTTGTATCAAATAAATTCCCAAACCAAAATCCCAAACAATATTTTCTTGGGCCTCTAAAGCTCTTTCATCTAGTAAAATATCAAGGATACTTTCTATCTTTGTGCTTGCTTCACTAATGGTTTGGAAGTCACTGTTATCAAATATGGGGTAGTTTACATTGATGGTATTTGATACATATGGCTCTATATGGTGTTCTGCCAATGGTTCTAACTTAATGGTGACCTTGGTACCATATCTTGTATGAAATAGCATGTGAGACCAGTCAGAAGATAGGTAGCCTCCTATCTTGGCTATAAACTCCCTTGAAAGACATATAGCAAATGGGGTAGGGAGATCTATGATATATATATATCAAGGACAATGGAGAAATTAGGACTAGCATGTAGGATCAAACTGATATCCTTGGCCACACCTATAGTATTGACTGAGGATCCATCAAGTTGTGTGACCTTCTTTTGAAAGGGTTCATATTTAAGTCCTAATTGGTCAACTACCTTCTTAGGCATTACAGTGGTAGTAGCTCCACTATCTACCATACAATTATGCACTAAAGATTTTCCAATAATTAGAGATACATAAAAGGGAGGTGGCTTTGAATTCCTACCTTGTGTGGCATTGCCTTTAGAGTTGCTACTTGGAGCCTCCTTTTCTTGATCAATGTTAACCAACACTGGCTTTGCAGCTTCTTTTGCAGGCTAAGGAGTTGCCACCTCTATCATGGCCTTCTTCAAAATTTCAGCCTGTCCTGGAAGAGCCAAACAGTCCCACATGGACATGGTGACATTCACCTTCTTCATGTTGTCTACAATATTAAAAGGTGTCACAGTGTGTACTCTTTGTTGTGCCTTTACTATAATGGGCTCCACTTCTTTGAAGGTCTGATCTTCTTTACTTGTAATGGTAGGAGCCTTCTTAGGTGTGATGGGAGTAGCTTGTTTTAGTATCTCTATAATTGTAGTGGCCTTAGTATTGGAATCTTCTCTCTCCATGTCTTGAGCTCTTCTTTTTTCTCTTGTATAGGAAACAAAAGCAACCTCATCATTGACTCCATTGAAGTCTGGTTGCTCCTAATTAAAGAGAGCAGTCTCATTCTCTTGGGATTCTTGTTGAGGTATTGACCCACTAGATGGAGCCTCTGATTGAGCTTGTGAGGCATTCTGAACCATTAGAGGTTGGTTCATCCATCCATTTGAACATGTAGCCTGATTACAAGGCTGATTATAAGGAAAACACCATTCATTGTCCATAGCCATATTGTTTTGACTAGCAACCATATCCCTCATTGGATTTGTAGAATTGAGGGGTGCAGGGTTATATGGTTGGAATGGTCTCTGATTAAAACTTTGCCTTTGTCCTTGATAGCCCCTCTGGTATGGTGGCCTATTTTTTTGATAAGGCTGTCCTTGATTTTGATATTGTTGATTAGGACCTTGGCCTTATGGCTAAAAGGGTGGTCTGATTCCTTGACCTTGCTTCTTTAGATTTGTGAGCTCTTTAGTCAAGGTCTGCAACAAATTTGTCATCTCATACTGACTACTTTGTTGGCTATTCTTTATCTCTTCTAACTCTTGAGAGAAACTTTCTATTAGCTCTTGACCACTAGTACTAGCTTGGGGTGTTGATATGGTGGGAATAGGGGTAAATGGAGGTACTTGGGAAGGTGTAATGGGTTGAAGGCTAGGAAAGATGGGCATTGGTGGCCTTCTAGCAATCATGCCTACTTGGATTAAACAATTCTCAACCCTGACAGCTATGTCAAAGGCTTGGGGTAAGGAAGTACCACCCATAGATTGGATCATGACATAAGTTTGACCATTCAAGCTTTGCAAGTAGTAAAGGAAAGCATGATGAACTAATGGTCTCACATAGACTAGAATTCTATTCCATCTTTTGAGGAATCAACTATTGTAATCTGTCATTTGCTCTTGAGGGTCTGTCTTAATGGTTGTTAACTGCTCAACCAAAGACAAGTTATCTGATTTATCCTTAAAATGATTACTTAATGCATCCCCTAACTCATCCCATGAAGTAATGGAACCAAGAGTTAGAGTTCTAAACCATTCAAGAGCCTTACCTTTTAGAGAGGTTGCTAATAATTTTGTGGCCACATCTTCTTGAGTTATGAAGTGTATGCTGCAGATGGTGGTCACATCTCTTATGTGCTCAAAAGCAGTTGTCTACCCTTCACCCGTGAAATTAGGTATACTCTTTAGTGCCACCAAGGGCACATCATGATGTTGAGAAAAGGCTAATGGACTTCCCTGGTTGAAAGGTGCAAATGCAAACTGCCTAGCCATCGTAGGAGTTGGAATCTGAAGATTAACAACTATGTGGGTTGTATTTGCTACTGGATTTGAATCCTCTTCTAAGTCTATGGTTAGTGATCGACCTCTTCTTCTGGAATGAAAGGGAAAAGGTCTCCTTTCTGAAGTATCAGGAGGTGTAGACTAAACTCTCCTTGCGGGGGATGTTCTTTGAGTTGACCTACCTTTGTGACTTCCTTTTGAGGGCAAGTCTAAAAATTTAGTGGGTTTTGAGCTCGTAGTCTCAATCTTTATCATAAACCTTAAACAAGGTTGGCCTGGATCCTTGAAATTAGTGGAGTCACCAAATATACTTGATATAATGACTTCTAAAAGTCTGTGTTATGCAATCTATATATCAGAGATAACATAATCTTCAAACAATAATTTCTTTTGTAGTCCCACCGAGCATGCCAAAATTGTTATACACTAGCACCAAGGTGGGGTATCCTTGAGCTTGAGTCTATATTGATAGTCCCTATATATCAAACTTCTTTAATCCTTTTGTAGATGAACCAACATGAGCATCTTTGGACTTCAATCTGATCTTTTGTCCCACTGGGCGTGCCAGAATTGTTATACACTAAGGTTTGTACCCTTGTTTCAAGGTCTCTTGCTCTTGATAACCTAGTATAACATGGGAATCATCTCTAGGTTGTGGGACCTATGCTAACTAAGATGAGACCTCCAGGTTCTAGGCTGGTTCCTCTTAGATAATCACCTTAATTTGCTTCTAGACATGAAAGTAAAATTTGAGGGGAAAAGGGATAAAAAGAAATGCTTTGAAAGGGAAACAACTTGAAAGAAAACTACCTACTAGGTGATACACCAAAATGAAGGGTTTGAATCTCAGTATAGAGGATGAAAATAATGAACAACTCAGGTCTAGGAGATCACAACTCACTAAATAGGCCTGCATAAATATTTCATAGAAGGGTCTACAATAGAAAGAGGCTATTTAGGGAAAGAAATAATTTCACAAACAATAGCATTCCTAAGAATTTAGACACAATCTACAACCTGCGGACAAACATTCACCTCTACATCTTGGCATAGGAATGAGATAGATTGTCAGGGGGTTGGGGTATACCCATAAGAGCATTCAAATCAGATCACCCACAATAATACACAAAATTGCAGAAAGAGTGAGGAATCATAAACCTTGAGATATCACTCAAAACATACATATACTTCAATTCAATAAAGATAATTCAGGCAAGGAAGCATAGGGACATGAAGAATTGTCACAAAATACCTCTGCAATATCTGAATCATCAATGAAAGATTTACAACTGTCGAAGATAGAGGGAAGAAAAAATGCCACAGATAACTCTCAAGAAAGGTGAATTTCTCTTTTACAATTGTTCAACTCTGAGCTCAAAAGCTCTCAAAAAACAATATATACATCACCTCCTAGCACACAGGTAGGAGTCAAAACCTAACTAGGGTTACAAAAGATTTTCATTAAAATAATAGCTAACCCTAACTCAATCAAGTCTGATCATAATTGTATCTCTGTAGTATCATGGCCGATCAGACTATGAGTTTACATGCCCGTCCCTATACTAAATTCACCTGCGGACAAGCAACCTAGACACATCAACTTCTCTGCACAAAGTATCACCATGAATGCTAAAAAATGTAACTCTCAAGGATAAGAATTGACCCATGACGGCTACCCAGATTTTCGTCATCTACTCTTCAACTGCAAATGTCCCGAAGATAAATTCTTTAGCTACCTTCTGTAGCCACTGCTTGTTTGAATCAATCACTGGCAGAAAACCCTCTTAGAGACATTTGAATTTGAATTTTAACTACTAGGAGGTCATTTTGAAATGTGACCATAGATATTCTTTATTTCTTGGCAAATGAATAGCAAAGATCAACTTGACAACAGTCGTAAACTTCCTTAAAAAGTTAATGTCCACATCAGCATCTCACAACCAATGAGAATATAGCATATCAGCATGCCAACATATTTGGACCCACCTCAAACTTTTCTCCTTTAGTCATTTGGTGATTATGCAACTGAAGGCCCCTTTTCTAAGTCATGAAGAATTTGGTCTAACCCCAGTTTGGTTAAGCGACTATGCGAACACTACAGTCGCTGAATAGCTTAATCCTTTGGTTGACCCTAGTTAAGTCCAGCGAATAAGAGATAACCCTTAGTCACTGAATCATAGAATACATTCAAACCCTGGGCCCATTTTCCACATGTCACCTCTCCATTCACTCTGGCCGCTCCATTAGCAACCACCGCGACCTTTGTCTGACATCAGACCCACTTGAGACAAGACCTTGATCTAACGGTGGGTGCATGATCTCATAGCCTTCGAATATTCCTTTCGATCATGCGCCAGTTGTTGATCCTTTTATAATTGGGACCCTACTACCACACGATCCCACCTATAAGTCTTTGTCAGCACTCAGTGACCAATCAAAGGCAAGCACATCAGAAGAAAGGACCCACCAAATGAAGCTCTGACAACAAATCAAGATCGATGGTTGGCGCATAATCTCATGTGTCAGAAAAACTCTATGAGATCATGCGTCAACCGTTGGATTAAAAGCTACATAGTCCTCTAGGCCCGCTTTGATGAACTTCCAAATCATCACCAATTGACCAATGAAAAGCTTCCACATAGGACGACGTAGCAGTGGACTCACTTAGCAAATGAAGCGCTATAGAAAAGGGAAGATTGATGACTATCATGAAATCACATGTGTCAGAAAAACCCTTTGTGAACTCATGACAACCATTGGATTCTACATAACTGGGACCCCCACATAAAGTGACCACCAAACATTAAGCAAATACATAACTGAGGAAAGGTTAACCACCTCGCTAGGTCGCAAGAAGTTGAGACTTAATCGCTAGGGATTAAGAGGTTATGTGACAGCTCATTCGCCGAATCACCGAATAGGAAAGGTAACCACCAGAGAACTTAGAGAACCTGTGACTAGCCAATCAGATTAAAGCACACATGGTTATTTGAGGATTTTAAGTGGTCGATAAAGTAACTCAAAAATAGAATGAAGGCTAGGGTCACTTAGGGTTTTATGCCTACAACAACTACTTTTATGAATTTTTACTGCAGACTAGGGAATTAGAAAACTTGCAGAGGCTAGAGAATAGGACATAAAGCTATGAAATTTTATGAGGTGCTTGGCAGGGTAAAAACAAAGAAACTAGGATAGAGTTAGCCAAATTTGCAAAATAGGAAATTAGGGTAACACCTATCTCATGCATTATTCTAGAGTCTATTTCTCTCCACCACCTACTTCCATTTATAATGATGATAGATCACTTATCTGATGCATCTATTACTTTTGATAGTTATACTAACAGATCTTCCCCTTTCTTTTTTTGTAGAATAATTTCTTTTTGGCATTTGTACTCAATTATAAATCAAATCATCATTACTTAGTTTTTAAAGATTTGATACAGCATTGTTCTATTTCTTTTTAGTTGTACCTAGTCAAGTAACTTTGTTTTTTTTATTTGGATGCTTGATGTCTAATCAAGAATGGTTTGGGCTCCTTCCCCACTGATTTTAATTAAATAGATATTTTTAAGATTGATTAGAATAAATAGGCTATTTAATATCGCAATCAAGAACGTCTTATATAGAAAAGTAAATCAATACATAATTTATTTTAAAATTTTACATCTTAATTTTATCGTGTAAATATTTTCAAGTTTAGTCCTCAAACATAATTTCAAATTTTATTTCCTGTAATAAAAATCACCAAGTTATATTCTTTCACAAACTACCATTAAACTAATCATTACCATAGAAAGTCTTATAGTTTGCAAATAAAATTAAATATGATAAATTTTTTATACTAGTCATTAGGAAATAATATATGCCAAAAAATAACTTCATATAGTAGCATTTAAAATCATATTATAATAAGATACTAAATGTAATCCAAACTTATCACAAATAATAAGTAGACTCTATGTTAAAATATAAATAAATTATATAGATATATATTATTTATCTGAACCATCATTTCAACATAAAATTAATAATCTATTATCAAATATGTAGAGGGTTACAACATAATTTTAATTGAGGTCTTCACCATTGTATTTAGCAATAGTAAAATTGAATATAAAATCACTTATTAGTGATGGACCTCCCATTTGAAACACACACAAACAATTATGTTTAGGCATATGCAGGTTACCTACGTATTAAAATGGCTTCAAATCATGGGATGGAGATAACCTGGGTTGAAATAAATTCTCCAAACATAATTAATTGTTTAAAGGAAAAAAACACCCCTAATATGCATGATAAGAAAAATTATAGAAGATTGTAAAGAAATGCTAAACAAATTTCAAGCTTACAAGGTTAAGTTCATGTTTACTATGCAGGTAATTATTTGGCAAATAGACTAGCCAATTTGAGAGTATTGTCTAATCATATGGTGTTTTTGGATAGTAATGACAATATCCTAAAAGCGATTCAAATTTTATTATGTAGTCATGGAATGAAGTATTCCTCTCTACCCTTCTATGGTAATGATGGAAATGTACATGCAGATGGATGTCTATATTATGGCTTCTTTAATATGGAATTATTTCTTATTTGTAGTGTTTGTCAACCTGAGGTTTCAATTTTTTTTCTTTGTTTCTTAGAGAGTTGGGGTTTCTAGTGAAGATCATATGGGGAATCATTGAAATAGGTTGGAATTAGTTATTTATGATAAATGGTAGAAGTTAGAAGTGGTTTGGTCAAATATTTCTATTGGTGGTCTATACCATTACATGGATAATCTACACAAAGATAATATGAAAGTTACGAAGGCTTTCATTAATATATGGGAGGAAGGGATTTTAAAATTTTATGGGTTAGAATTGGATATGAATGAGGAATTGATTGTGAAGACACCCTTTGGTTGATGTGATGAAATTTTATAGGGATAAGGAAAATGTGAATAAACCTTTTGATGTTTTTTATTGCCTAGGTAAAGAAGTAAGGCCTTCAAAACTTATATTGGGGCCATGATATGGATTCCCTCAAGACTCTATGAGAAGATGTTGTAGAGGTAATATTGAGATACTTGGCTCTTGAGGGAAAGTTTGTTAGAATGAATGTTAATGAATGTTGTTAGCAGGGAATATTGGATGTTGATTAGATATGATTGAGCTCTTATATGTTACATTGATGATTGGGTTTGTCATTGATTTTAACATATATTCTTTCTTGACAAAGCTAATAGAGTTAGAGGCAAAAAATCATTTGGTGAAGTTTTATATTGATGAATTGAGTTTTGAAGACAATTATTACAATTCAATAACATGTTTTGATGATGTGATTACAAGTGTCAAAAAAGATATGAAGATATGTTTGAGTTATGGGAAGTTTATTGAAGACCATTCACAGTGAGAGTTTCTAGGAAATGGTGATAGTTATTCGAGATTTATTGTTTCAGTGAGGTTGAAGCTAGTTCAGTGATGTTGGTATATTTTTTAAGACATGTTGAGGATGCTCAGATAAACACAACAAAATCTACTTTTCATTTTTTGAAGACTTGTGAATGATGTGAAGGATGTTACTTCTTTAAGAGCCGACTACAACTTAATATTCTTATGGAAGTGTTTAAATTTAATGAAATGTGTATTGTAAATTCTTATTGATATCCTACATTATTAATTGAAAATTAAGAAAGGCTTTTGGCTGACTCAATAATTATTAGGAATCAGTATAAATGAAATGAAGTTTATTTTGATGTAAAAGGGTATCATGCGGTCATGAGATATTGTGCGTGACTTCAATGATAACTCTTTATGATCAAAGAAGAAGATGATGTTTTCGGCATGTTGAGTACTTCAAAGGAACTATTTAGGAAAAGAAAGTTTTTGGTTTAGTCAGTTAACCCTTGGATGTGTTATCGTAAATATTTTTTAATGAAGATAGTCTTAAAACAATTTGGACTGTGGGTTTAGTTGTCTTCATTTTATTTCTCATCAACTCCTCATAGAGTTGATATCTTTTAGTAGGGATTCAAAGTCTCCTCATATGAACTCATATGTATTGATTGCATTGTAAAATATGTCTAACAATGTCTATCCTTTCACAAGGAACTTTTATATTAGTACATCATCTTCTGGGAAACATTCCCACTGGGGTTTTCTCTTTGATCAAGGGTTTCCCTAGTTAACAAATCTGGTGTTATTGTGTATGTTTATTATGTTGTGGTTGTTCATGTTATTGATTACAAGTTTAAGAATTGATAGAGTTTTATTTATGTTAATTAATCTCACAACTTATTCGCACCACCACCCTCAATTGTGTTGGTGGACTTTACTTTCTAACAATTGGTATTAGAGCATCAGGACCTTGAAGGAAAATTTTAACAACTTAAGGAGATCAATGGCTACTACATTTTTTAGGAAAGAAAGTTAGAAGTTTGATGGAGTTAATTTTCATAATTGGCTGGAAAGAATCAAGACACACTTTCCATACATGGGAATTGACTATTGGTTGGCTATCAAGTTGAAGAAGACAAACTTGATTCATGTACAAATAAAGAAAAGAACATATATATGGACAATATATTTTCTAGAGAGGATATTCTATCATCTCTTTCGGATACAAAATATACTCAAGGTAAAATATCTAAGACTTTCTATTGAGATTTAGACTAAATTTGGAAAACTTTGAAGAATGGGATGAAGCTTTGAAGAATGCTAAATTGCAGAATTATATTAGTATGTTTAAAAACTTGCTAAGATGTAGGAAGATGAAACTATAAGAGGTTACTTTAGTAGGATTAATAAAATTGTTGTAGGAAATTAAGAATTTGGGTGGAAAGAAAACAAATAATGAAGTCATGTGGAAGATAGTGAAATCTCTACCACTCGCCTATGAACATAAAGCACATATCATTGAGAAACTGATTACACTTGATTTTACCAAAGAATTACTTCTTGGAAAGTTGCATGCACATGAGAAATGGCTGAAACATAAGGAAGGATCACCTAGAGTGGAAATAGCTTTGAAGGTACAAAAGGACATACCTATGTTGACAAGAAGTGTAAGTGCCAGTGGAGATTATGCTTGAGATTGG
Organism: Chamaecyparis obtusa; assembly: GCA_027943335.1. NCBI lineage: Eukaryota > Viridiplantae > Streptophyta > Pinopsida > Cupressales > Cupressaceae > Chamaecyparis > Chamaecyparis obtusa. Next base: position 64,423 of record BSBK01012903.1, on the reverse strand, counting down.
GTAGCTAATCAAGAAGAAGAAAGGAAGTTAGATGATGTAATGACACTAATTGCAAGGATCAAACCTAAAGGTAAGAAATATTTTTCTTGTTGGACATGTAAATAATCTAGTTATGTTTTATCTAAACGTCCTAAGAGAGAAAAAAATATTATATATAGAAAACCTTATAAACCTACGACAAAAATTTGTTGTTATGTTGATGAAGATGGAGAAATTGCGTTTAAGTATATAAAATTTTTAGAAAGTAATGTTGAAGATGAAGATGAAATAGGATTTGTTGCTATTAAAGATGAAAATTCTAATGAAGAAGAGTTACAAGAATAAAAAGCTTTAGTTTCACATGTAGGACAAAAAAAGTCCTATTTTATTATTGATAGTGGATGTTCTCATCATATGACTAGAGATGTGGATAAATTTGTTGAGCTTAATAGATATGATGGAGGAATAGTTAGAGTTGGAAATAATGCACCATGTTAGATTAATGGAAAAGGGTCTATTACACTTGATGGAAGGACTAGCACTAAAGAGGTTTAATTTTTTGATGGATTGAAACATAATATTTTGAGTGTTGGAGAGCTTATGGACAAAGGATACAAGTTATTTTTCATGGAGAAGACTTGTGTTATCATAAAACATGATGGAAAATTGATTGGAATATGAATAAAGAAAAAATGTATTTTACTTCAGTTGACACCTACAGAAATGACATGTTTAATTGTTAAAGTGGATGGAAATTGGCTATGACATAAGAGATTTTGTCATATCAAATTTGATAAAACTATGAAGATAAGTTCATCTAATGCAGTTTGAGACCTGCCTAAGATTGTGAAGCTTACTCACGTGGTTTGCAAGCAATGTGTTATGGATAAGAAGAGAATTAATTCATTTCCAGAAAAAATGTTTTCAACATCATTCAAATTGGAGATTGTGCATATATACTTATGTGACCTACAAGGAAAAAAGGATTTTATGATGGAAGGTATTTTATGTTTTTTATTGATGATTCTATAAGATTGGTGTGGGTTGCATTTCTTAAAGAAAAATTTGAAGCATTTGAGAAGTTTAAGTTATTGAAGAATAGAGTTGAGAATGAATTTGGCTTGAAGATTAAATGTTTGAGATCTAATAGAGGAGGAGAGTTTACTTCAAATGAGTTTAACATCTTTGGTGAAGATAATGGAATTAAGAGACAACTTTCTACACCTAGGACACCACGGATGAATGTTATAGCTGAAAGGAAGAACAAATCAGTTAATGAGGTAGCTAGAGATATGATGCTTGAAGGTAATGTATCACATATAGTTTGGAGAGAATCAGTGAACACCATAGTTTACATAATGAACAGAGTTGAGATTAGACAAGTTAGTGGTAAGATATCTTATGAACTTTGGTTTGGGAATACGCCTACTATGAAATACTTTAGAATCTTTGGAAGTAAATGTTATATCAAAGGAGATGATGATATTGGAAATTTTGATGCTAGAAGTGATGAAGGAATATTTCTTAGTTATTCATTGAAAAGTAAAGCATATAGATGTTTTAATCAAATATTGCAGACTATTGTTGAGAATAATAATGTGAAGGTTGATGAAAAAATTAGAATTCAGGAGAGGATTCTTGATTATGATTCTGATGAAGATAAAAGACAAATGACTAACATTAATTAGAATGATGAGAAGGAATTATTGTATAAAATTGACAATGATTTACATATTGAATAAGCTAGATTTGAACCAAGAAAGAGATGAAGTTAGATGTGAACCAGTAACACATACATATGTTGCAAGAAATCATCCTAAAAATTAAATCATTGCAAATGAAAACAAAGGAGTCATGACAAGGAAGAAGGTAAATGAAGAACTATGTTTAATATAACAAGTTGAACCAAAGACTGTAGATGAAGCATGTGTAAAGATGAACATTGGATAAAAGCAATGAAAGAATAACTTGAGTAGATTGAAAAGAACAAGACTTGGGCATTGGTCCCTAGACATAAAGATAAGAATGTTATTGGCACAAAATGGGTTTTGGGGAACAAAATGAATGTGCAAGGTGAAGTGGTAAGAAATAAAGAAAGATTGATATGTAAAGGGTACTTGTAGAAAGAAGGTATTGACTTTGAAGAAAATTTTGCACCTATGGCTAGACTTGAGGTATTTAGAATGTTTTTGACATATGCTTGTAGTAATAACTTCAAGGTATATTAGATAGACCTAAAATCAATTGTTCTTAATGGAGAACTTAAGGAGGAATTCTACATTAAACAACTTGATGGGTTTTCTTTAACATAAGACAAGGATATGGTTTGAAAATTAAAGAAGGCATTGTATGGATTGAACCAGGCACCTAGAGCTTGATATGCAAGGATATAAAAAATACTTGATCAATTTTTGATTCAAGAAAGGAAATAAAGACAGTAATACGTATGTAAGAAAAAATAATGATGGATTACTATTTGCTAGAGTATTTGTTGATGATATTATCTTTGGAGGAAATGACGAAGCAAGTAAGAAATTTTTAGGTAAAATGAAAGATGAATTTGAAATAAGCATGATTTGTGAGATGAACTAATTTTTAGGATTGCAGATTACATAGAAAAAGGATGGTATTTTCATATCAAAAAAAATATATCTTAAGCATTTAATCACAAAGTTTGGAATCGAGAGTTGTAAACTAGTTGGAACCCATATGGTAATTGGATATAAATTGTCAAGCAAGGATGAATCACCAAGTGCAATATAGACAAGATATAGATCTATGATTGGAGGACTACAATACTTGATACATACAAGACCTGATATAGCTAATGCAATATGGATTGTAGCTATATTTCAAGTAGAACCTAAATAGACACATGTTGTAGCAGTAAAAAGATTTTTAGATATTTAAAGGGTACATTAGATTATGGGCTATGGTATGACAGATCACATGATTTCACATTATGCGCATACACTGATGTAGATTAGGGAGGAATTGTTGACAAAAAAAAGAGTACAAGTGGTGGACCTTTCTTCTTGGGAGGAAGATTGGTCTCCTAGCTAAGCAAGAAATAAAATTGTATATCCTAGAGTACAACAGAAGAAGAGTATGTTGCAGCAACAAATAATTATAATCAAATCACTTGGATGAAGAAAATGTTGATGGATATTAACATTGAATTTATTGAGCCTATTATCATATAATTTGATAATACAAGTAAAATCAACATGTCAAAGTATCCATTATTACATTCAAAGACAAAACATATTGCAATAAAGTATCATGTTGTGCGAGAGAAGGTTGTAGTAAAGGAAATCAGATTGGATTAGATTTTCACAAATGAGAAGATATAATTATATATATTCACAAAACCTTTGGCTAAGAATACTTTTGAGTATTTGAGACGTATGCTTGGGGTCATTCCCCAATCCTCTTCAGAGTAATGGATGCAGGAATGCATCAGTCGAGCATGACAAAAGAACTATACTTATCTGGACTGGATGCTAGATGCTTCTCCTATGGGGGATTATCTTTCCTTGAGTTGAGTCATTAAGGAATCTTTAACATGATTTTTCTACAATATATTATGATACCTAGGCACTTTTCAGATTTTATTGGAGATGTTTGAACTTTGATAATTGACATATTGACAAAGTTTAGTTTCCTTTTAAGTTCCCATCTTATGATTTTGAATAATTTCTACCACCAAAAATGTATTTTTATTCCCTAATATCTTGTAGCGTCCATGAATCGTAGATTTGTATCCCATGTTAAAAATCCTTCCTATCTCATTTTGCATGAAGGGATTATCCTCGTTATAATGTAATATGCTTCAAATTTACATATTGAGAACAACCCACTACCAAAAATAGGTATTGAATATCAAGATAACATCTTGGTTCATTATGGTGGGAAAGGATCCTCACACCAAGTGTAATATGACTCACACGGAGATATTTTTTTCTATTTAAACACTATAAAATATCCCAATAATATCTCATATACCCATAAAAGTGTGGTTATTTCAGGTTATATTTATCTTGATGAAATTGTGCAAGATTTTATGGACTTCATCTCTCACAAGAATGGTAAAGGAAAAATTAGTGCTTCACTTATTAGAAAGTATAAGGACAAAAGGGTCCTTTCTAGGTATCTGGACCTACTAAGGAAAAATAGAAATATTTTCATGCTAAAAAGTTTAAAAAAATACCTAAGTATACCCCTATTTATACTATTCATCCCCCACATGGTAGAAAGAAGGAGATGGATGTAGGTTTATATGTTGAGATTTTTATTGAAATGGGGAAAAATACCCTAACTGAGAAAGGGTCATCTATTCTTGAAATCCCTAATATTGGAAAAATTATAAAGAATCTTATGGATAATGAAAGTGTTGTTTTTACTTCGATTGTGCAAGCAGTTAATTCTTTAAAGGATAAACACTCCTTGGCTAGCCCCAAGTTGGACAATATCATGAATAGAACTTAAACCCTTGCTTAGGGTATTAGTGACCTTAAGGATGACCATGGGAAAAACACAAACAAATTGGAGGAAACTATAAATAGTTTACATGACAAAGTGAGGGTTGGTATTGTGGAAAGTAAAACAACTATACACAATTCTACTGAAGGCCTGATGAAACTTAATGGTTTGGAAGAAGACCTAAAATCTTTGTCTAATGGTACACCTTCTTCTCCTTTAGTTAGCATAAAATAAGTTAGAATGGGTCAATGAAATGATACTAGTTCTACTAGGGATGTGGCCAATGATGCTAGAAAGATGGACAAAGATAACATCCCGGGGCCTACGACTAGACTCGGAAGCAATGACAAGGGCATTACTACCGTGAAAAATATTGTTAACATGATCAAAATAATAAATGAAGATGTCATTTGAAAAAATGTTGAATAAGTTAAGTCTCTATAGGATTTTTGGGGCTTGGTTCCCCTTTTTTCATCTCCTTTCTCTAGCATTTGGTTAGTTTTTGTTTTTCTATTGGTTTCAGTCTGTCTCTTTTTTTCCTTTCCTTCTTTGTAACTTTGGTTTCTGATCCTTATAAATCAAGTTTACATTTAATAAAAACCATACAAATTCACTTATGGAACAACTCCGTTTAGAATAAATTTATAGACTATTGATCTAAGCAAGAAAATATTCACTTATATTAAAAACCATGTTGCAAAACACTCCAAAGGTTGACACTAATTTTCCATGTGATATAATCTCAAAATAGGCATCATATGACAAATAATAAAATTATTTATCAACAAATGTGATTCCAAAGTAAGTCCTCAATTTTTTAGCTCTATAAGTTATCTATCCCATCATCACTTGACATCCAGTCCCACCAAAATTGGGACACTCCAAGTCTTCTACATTTATGTACTTTATAATTACTTACAAGTCATCAATAAAGTAGAATACTTCTAATTAAAGTATAATGTATAAGTATGACATAATATGAAAATAATAAAAAATTAAATAAAATAGTACAAAACTAAAATGCATTGAAATATTTATTTTAATCAATAACTATTTCTTCATCTATTTAGGGTGATTTATCCATTTTATTTAAAATTAACTATAAAACCCACTCCACTAACTCATTAATTTAAGCTAATTTACCATACCAACTTTGTTTAACTCCCTAATCTATATTACCCAAGAAATAACACATTATTTCCTTTTCATTGTTCATTATGTTTCCTATTATATTGATATCATAACGCTATTCCAGTCATCCTTGGTAGTGACTCCATTGACCATAATGCAAGTGTCTCGACCTTTATCATTAAGAAAATAATAATGCTTTACATAGGACCGAAGGGTCTCGTAGCATCACATTCTTTACTAACTCCAAAGCAAGAACCTAAATGCCTTCTATTACAATAATCATTTGACATACCTAGGGCATATGGTGTCACGTTGTCAATCTTTCATGATTAATTGATTAACTCAAGTAGTTAGTTTGTTATACAATTAGATGTTTCCTTTGTACATCAGGGAGGCTCGTATATTTTTTTTTATCAGTAAAGGCCGAAGCCAAGTTTTTGTATTATGCAGAAAGAAAGTATACATAATCTAACCTCTAGTAATCATAATAATGTTCAAATATGGAGAATATATAATATGGAGCATAAGCTCTCTCCATGAAATACCAGTATCAACCATGAAGAAAGAAAGCTGAAAGCTACTTATCCCTACTAGTAATAGATGGTTTCAAGCAGTCAACATTCAAACTAGGATCAACTTTATATCAGCACTATCAAATCTTCATTCTTCTCTCGGGCATTGACAAGATTAACCACAACAAGAACCTCAGATACATTTGTGATTGGTCGCATGATCACAAAGCACCATACTAACCTCTGCGATCATGTGACTGCAACCTCTTAACCATGCAATGCTGATCACAACCCCTCTCAAAAGTCTTCGGCCACATCACTAGTTAGCACACTAGGCCCGCCTGCCAATCTGCCACCCTATTTCTCAGACCAAACGGAGACTGCCACAACACCACCTTCCCTGATAGCAGGACCACTACATCTATCCACCAATGGGCCCCATGTGATAGATGTCAATTGGTCACATGATCGCATGTTATAAATTTTTGACATGCGATCATGCGACAGCCAATAAAATCATGCGCGTTCACTTCCTTTCTGATGCCCACCTGCCAATTTGCCACCTTGTTTCTCAGACCAACCGGAGACCGCCACAACACCACCTTCCCTGATAGTAGGACCACTACATCTATCCACCAATGGGCCCCATGCGACAGATGTCAACCGATCGCATGATCTCATGTCAAAAATTTCTGACATGTGATCATATGACAACCAATAAAATCATGCACCTTCACTTCCTTTCTGACACCAGGACTACCCCAAAACCTTGCACAGTCAGCACTGACACCCCTCCACCATGCACTGACATGACCAATGAGAGGACACCAAGGTGGTGTGACATGTCATTGGTCCCGCTGATCTCTATCCAAATCGATAGCCAAGTGTACCACACTTTTCACTTACCACAACTACCTCGGGCCTTCCCTTCTACCTTGTCGCATGATCGCAAGGCAGTTTTCCACTCTTGCGATCATGCTACTAGACCACATTTCTACCGCAACTACCTTGCTACAGCATCTAATGAATTTTTATTTTATTTTATTCCTTTCTCTCTGGTGTTACATCAAATCAGATTTTTCTGGGCATTTCTAGAAGTTTCTCGGAGGTTGTATGTTTTTGAAAAAGGGTAAAAAGCTCTACAATGGTTTCCATCAATGACCGTACCACCATCGAAGCTGAAGTGGGGATGATAGCTATCAAAAGTACTTTCTCTCTGATCACTATCCCAATTGATAGCTGAGTTTACCATTCTTTTCACTTACCACAACTACTCCGAGCTTTCCCTTCTGCCTTATCGCATGATTGCAAGGTAGTTTTTCCACTCTTGCGATCATGCAACCAGACCACATTTCTACCACAACTACGCAGCTGTAGCATTTAATGTCAAAATAGGGAGAGATCTTCTCCATGGAGATCAGCTAAAGGATATGTACCTATCCTTTTGATTGATCAACCTTTTTTGAATCCAGTAAAAGCTTCGCCTTCCAACTTTAAAAGTGACTAAAAAGATGGATAAAAATACCTTGCAATACATTTTTCACTTGCTAGATTTGGAAGGAATCGAGATGATGAGGAAACCACGTCCACATATAGCCTTGAGAGCCAATCCCTTCCTGACTTATTTAACTCGAGAAGGTGACAGGACGTTTCTAAAAATGAGGATTGGTTTCTGAACATTTAACTTGTTCAAGTTGACAAACTCATATGTGCAATGTGATCAATTTTGAAGTTGTACTTTGCACAATACCCTTATCTGATTTGACTTGTGAGCCAGTCGTTGGAGATCCATCTGACGTGTATACCATCTACTACCTTATTTGCCAACTCATCAGCTTTACTATTACCTTCCCGGTAGATATGATTAGCCATTGAAGATTCAAGATTTGAAATGAGGCTTAATATATTTTCCAAATACGATTGAAGTTTCCAATTTGAAATAGACCCTGATCTTATTGCATTTATAATAATAATTGAGTCTCCTTCTATTTCAATTCTATTCATATTAAGTTCTCTGGCTAGAACTAAGCCGTGATAAAGAGCTTTTATTTCTGCAACATTATTAGTATCTGGGTCTAATGGTTGTGCTAGTTGGGCTATAATTTGACCCTCAGCTGAATGAATGATGCAACCCACTCCAAAAGGGCCCAAATTTCCTCTTGAAGCCCCATCAAAGTTTAATTTAAACCATCCTAGAGAAGGAGATTTCCAAACACATGTTAATCTATGAAGAGAAATCCTCTTACAACCTCTACCAATAATGGAAGGCATTTTCAAACCATGCCAATTTTTTAACATCCTATCATCCCAGCCAAAATAAAATTTATGAATGGTTGAAAATGTTTGATTCCTGGAATTCATGATCTCCACTATAGCAGCCTCAATTCTATTTAATAACTAATTTGTGTTCAATGCTTTCTCCTAAAATAATCTCCTATCTCTTTCCTTCCACAATTCCCATAGAAGTATTGATGGGGATATGATCCAGAGGTTCCCACATAAGCTTTCTTTGGAGATAGTTGGCCAAACAATAAGGTGTGATTACAGATCTCGAGGAGAAATAGTTGTCTAATTCAATTTTGAGTGTAACCAATCCCAACATTCCACTAAAAATTGGCATGAGAATAATAAATGATTGAGATTTTCTTCCTATTGATAGCATAGTGTGCATCTAGATGGTCCATAAAATCCCATTTTTGTGAATTTCTCAGCTGTTAGAATACAGTCTTGAAAGGCTGCCCAAAGGAATGTGTCTACTTTAGGCAAACACAATTTGTTCCAACATAGGTGAGTGGGGATTAAGGAAGATTTTTGAGAATGTTGAGTTAATAATTTATACCCTTCCTTCACCTTGTAATTACCATCCTTGGATCCAAACCAAATGATCTCATCATTGCCACTTTTTAATAGAAAATATCTTTTTTGAAGAGAAAATTTTATCAATTGTAATTCTTGATGATTGGCCCCAATATTCATGAAGTCCTTCCAACTCCATGATCCATCCTCTTTGGAAGATGTAGAAGGAGGGATATAGTCTCTCAACATTATAACCCACTTACCCTGGCTGATGTGCATAATCCGTTGAAGCCCAGGAATTGAATGAAGACTTTGAAAACCTCCCCAAGAATCTTCCCAAAATCTAGCCAGATTACCACTTTTGGTGTTCCAAGAAAGGTAGGAATCAACAATATGTCTAGATTTGATAATAAAATTCCAAATTCTAGATCCTCTTGGAACATTTTTAATTTTGAATACTTCTTGTATTCCCCTTGAACCCAAGTATTTTCCTTTTAGAATTCTCAACCATTTGCAGTCTTTGTTCTTAATTAGCTTCCAATATAATTTTGCTCCTAAAGCTGAATTCTACCATAACTGATTTTTGATCCCTGTACCCCCTCAAGAAAAAGGTTTGCAAATATTTTCCCAAGAGATCAATTTTAATTTCTTATTCTGATCAGTGCCATGCCAAAATAAATTCCTCAATTTCTTAATTATATCCATGTAACCAGAAGAAGACAAAGATAGGCATGATAGAAGATAGATAGGAATGGTTGAGAGAGTGGCTTTAATCAATACAATCCTCCCTGCCCATGAAAGCCATTTCACTTTCCAACTTGCTAATTTTTTGTGCAATCTTTCATTCAATGTTTTCCAAACCCTTGTGGTCTTGAGAATTTTGTTAGTGGGAATTCCCAGGTAATTGCATGGAAGAGATCCTACTTTGAAGGCCAAGATGGATTCAATCTTTAATTGAACTCTTTGTTTTGTGTGAAAGAAAAAAATGACCGATTTGTCTTTGTTCACTGATTGTCCTGAAGCTAGAGCATATTTGTCTAAGATATTTCTAAAAGTGGATGCTTCTTTAACTGATCCAAGGCCAAATAAAAGGTTATCATCAGCAAATTGCTGATGTGTGATAGGAGGCACCGAAGATGTGACTGAGATACCTCTAATACTTCCCTGAGATTGCAGATTAATGATGCTTCTCCCTAAAGCATCTGCCATAATAATATATAAGAAGGAAGAAAGGGGATCACCTTGTCTAATTCCATTTGTGCCACCAAAGAAACCATGGGGTGATCCATTAATAAGAATAGAATATTTTGGGGTTGATATACAATAGAAAATCAAATTTATCCAAGCTTTGGAAAAGCCAAAGCATTGCATACATTTCGAAAGAAATATCCAATTCACTTTGTCATAAGCCTTTTTGATGTCTAGTTTAATTATCATGCTTGGTATTTTTGAAATTTGGATAGAATGAATAGCCTCTTGTGCAATAATGATACCATCAAAAATAGATCTGCCCGGTACAAAACGAGTTTGTTCTTCCCCAATGATTTTATCTAAGATCACCTTTAGCCTATTTGCAAGAGTCTTTGAAAGAATCTTATAGATTGTATTACATAAAACAATAGGCCTAAATTCATCCAACGAGTTAGCATTATCTGATTTTGGAATGAGGGAAATAAAATTATTGTTGATTTCAGTTAGAAATCTACCTGATGCTCTTGCAGATTCAAGGGCTTGAGTGAGTTCCAAACCAATCAGCGGCCGGTAGTGGAGGAAGAAAGAAGGAGGAAACCCATTTGGTCCCAAAGCTTTATCTGGAGCCATTGAAGATAATGTCTGATGAATTTCCTCTATTTTGAATGGTCTCAAAAGCATCCGGTTGTCCAAGTCTGAGAGCAACTTAGGTATCTTCCAGAGAATTTCTTGTTGATAGGTAAAAGAAGAAGAATCTGACGAGTTCAACACTTTAGAGAAGTAGGATACTATTTCTTGCTAGAGCTCTTTCTGATTGGAGATAATTGATCCATCTTGTTTGGTGATTTGGATTATCCTATTATTATTCCTTCTACATTTAGTGCTTGTATGGAAGAACTTGGTGTTTTAATCTCCAACTGCCAACCATGTTTCTCTTGATTTTTGTTTCCAGAAGATTTCTTCCTTGCTGAGCACATCCTCTAATTCCTTCAACAATTCCTTCTCTTTAAAGTATAAATCCTGATTCATTCCTTGCATCATGATCTCATTATTTAGTTCTTCCAATTTAGATTCAATTTCCTCCCTAGAAGAGAAAATATTCTTAAAATGAGTTCTGTTGCAGGTGAGCAAATTTTGTTTGATGAATTTTAGTTTTGTAACAAAACAATACATTTTGGAGCCTTCCACCTTTGCTTCTGACAACCAATTTTCAATCCACTGTAGAAATTTTGCTTCTTTCAGCCACATGTTTTCAAATTTAAAAGAGCATTTGAGAGGTTTATCTTCTTCCAGCAAATCTAGACAAATGGGAAAGTGATCCGATCCTGAGTAGGGGCAGATGGATGCTTTTAATCCAAAGGGAAAGGATGTGATGTTTCCCTTAAAAAGGAACCTGTCCAATTTTTTTGAAATATTATCTAATCCCAATCTTCTATTGGACCAAGTGAAAGCCCCATTGTCCAATTCAATTTTTAGCATATCTTCTTTTTGAAACCATTCTTGAAAATCAGATTGAGATTGAGAGCATCTTTGTGAGCCCCCCTTTTTTTCTGAGGCATGGATGATGGCATTGAAGTCGCCTCCCATAATGAAATTGGAATCTGGAAATAGTAAAAGCCAATTACTGATATCCACCCAAATGTCCAATTTTCTCCTTCTTGTTATAGGCCCATACACATTAATAAGATATATTGATAGGTTTGTCTATGTGCTAATGATTTTGCCCCCCATCCAGATTTGGGTATCTTTGATATGTGAATATAATACAGTTCTATGATTCCAAATAATTGCTAAACCCCCTGAAGCCCCTGCCGCCTCAACAACTGTGGCTTTCCAATCTCCCAAGGATTTAGTGAAGACTTCTATTTGTGTTTTACTCATTTTAGTTTCTTGAAGGAAAATGACATCGACCTTAGCTATCTAGATGCAGTGTTTTGCTAAACGCTATTTGTTAGGGGCATTCAGTCCCCTAACATTCCAAGAAAGAAGTCTCATTGAGAATTGGGAAGGAACTTCCCCTTCCCTACATTTAAATATGCTGTGATATTAGCTTGATCTTGATCCTCAACCCTTTCTTCTCTTAGAACAATAGCTGATTTTCTTCCTTTCCCTCTCTTTTTTTGAATCCACAATCCAAAACTATTTTGTGTTCCTATTGCCTAAAAATTCCCTGTCATTCTTTTTCAGTAGTCAAGACAAGCGGTAAGTGGTCATCAGTTAGCATCACGCAGTTGGTCACATGATCACATGGGCCTTCCTGGCCACATGCAATCATGCAACAAACAATAAGCAATTAGGTGAGCAGCGAGGTGGCGGTCGGTGACTAACACCTTACGGTTGGTTGCATGATTGCATGGGCCTTCCTGGCCGCATGCGATCATGCGACAAACAGTCAACAGTTTCAGTGGTGGCAGTTTGCAGTCATCGATTAACATCATGCGACAGACAGTTTGTGGGGTCCCATTTGGGATGATCAACAACTGTCATGATTTCACAAAGGATTTGTTAGAGCCTTGCAAAATCATGACAACCGTTGATCTTTCCTTCTCTGGAGTGCTTCAAACCTTTGGTGGGTCCAGTGCCATGTATTCTAATATGGAAGTTTCTCATTGGCTAGAGGTAATGACTTGTTCCAATCTGTCAGAGTGGGCCCAATAGACTTCCCAGCAAGAGATCTAACGGTTGTCGCATGATCGCAAGGAATATTCCTTGCCTTTGCGATCATGCACCCGCCGTTGATTTTATTCCACTATCACATCTTTGTTGGGTGGGTCCTCATTCGCTGACATGCTCATTTCTCATTGGTCCATGTGCTAAGTTAGATTATCTTTTAAGTGGGACTAGTTTTCTTAGACATGTTAGTGGGGTACCAAAGGAAAGGAGATCTACGGTGGTCACGTGCTTGCAAGGAATATTCCTTGCCTTTGCGATCATGCGACCACTGTTGGATCAGAATCTAGGTTGCAGTGGGACTGTGTCAAAGCTCACCGAGGTGTATGCTTACAGAGCAGTAAAAGAATGAATAAGAGAATGACAGGTGGCAAGGTGGACCCAGTTTTGTGGTGTTAGTTGCATAATCACTAGGAAGAGTCAGGGTTAGTTAGAAAGTTAAGCGATTCAGCGCCAAAAGGAAAATTGAAACTTGGGGTGAATACCGAGTTAGTTTTGCAGTCAACTGCCGAGCCTGGGTAAAGAGGAAGGATCTGATGGTCATGCTTTAAAGTAAGATTGATTTTTGAATACTGACTTTCGATGGGAAATTTATGCGCCACCTTTGACTGTAATAAATTTTTAAATTCAAATATCTCGCAGTATCAGATTTTTGTAGTTATGGTGAGCCTGAGTTGCAGGAAGGTAGATGGATCATGGCGGCTAGATTTTTGCAGGAATAAACATGAAGTGAACATGCAAACAAAATATATCTGATCTGCCGGGATATTTTCATGTACATTTATGGCTAGATTGGATTGATTTAGGGTTGGATATTTTATTGTAAACCTCTGTAGCCCTAATTGAGATATTTTTTATTCCTACCTGCGTGCATGGTTGTATATATTGTCTTTTTAGAGCTTTTGAGCTCAAAATTCACATTTTGTAAGAAGAGAAAGTCTTTTCTTGGAGAACTATCTGTAGCATTTTTGCTCTCTAGTTTTTCACATCTTGTAAGTTCTCATTGATAATACAAATGCTGCAAAGTATTCTGTGACATGTTATGTCCCTGTACTTTTCTTTTTTCTGGCTTGTCTCTTATTGGATTGAGGTTTATGAATCCTTTCAGTGATACTTAGATTTTCCTAATCCCCTTTACTTTCAACTTATCTGTGCACTACTGTGTTTGATTTGATCTGAGTGAGATTGTGGGTATCCTTCAACCCCTGTCATTCTATCTCATTCCTGTGTCCTTTTTCTGAAGAGAATGTTTGCTTGCAGGTCATAATTTGTGTCTAATTTTTAGGCCCTCTAACGAAATACTCATGTAAGCCTATTCAGTAAGTTGTGATCTCTTAGACCTAAGTTTGTCACTGGTTTCATTCCTCTATACTGAGATCCAAACCATAGTTTCAGTGCATCACCTAGTAGGTAGATTTGCTTCATGCATTCCTTCTAACCCTTTCCCCTCAAAGTTTAATTTCTTGTTAAGAGCAAATCAGGGTGATTATCCAAGAGGAACCAGCCTAGAATCTAGAGGTCTCATCTTGATTAGCCAAAGGTCCCACAACCTTGAGATGATTCCCATGTTATACTGGATTATGAAGACTACGAGAGCTTGAGATCAGAGGCACAAATTCAGTGGATAACAATTTCTGGCACACTTGATGGGACAGTGACAAGGTTCATTTGTTGAAGATTGTGTCATCTCTGATATGCAGATTGCATAATATAGACCTTTAGAGGTTGTTCTATCAAGTATATCTGGTGACTCAACTGGTTTCAAAGATTCAGGCCAACCTTGTTTAGGGTTCATGAGAAAGATCGAGACTAGAAGCTCAAAGCCTACTAAATTTTTAGAGTTTCCCTTGAAAAGAAGGTACAAAGGCAGGACAACTCAGAGAGAATCTCCTACAAGAAGATTCTAATCTACACCTCTTGATACTTTAGAGAGGAGACCTCTCCTCTTTCATTTCAAAAGAAGAGGTAGCTCTCTGACCAGAGATCTAGAAGAAGAAGAAGATCCAAATCTAGCAAGTACATCTCATATAGTTGTTAGCCTTCAAGTTACACCTCCTACAATGGCTAGAAATTTTGCCTTTGCACCTTTCAATCAAGGGAGCCCATTAAATTTTGTAGTGCATCATGATGTGCCCTTGGTGGCATTAAAGAGTATACCTGATTTCACAGGGGAGGGATAGAGAATAGCCTTTGAGCACATAAGAGATGCGACCACCATTTGTAGCATACACAACATTACTCAAGAGGATGTGGCCACCAAATTATTAGCAGCATCTCTGAAAGGTAAGGCTCTAGAGTGGTTTAGAGCTTTAACTATTGGTTCTATTACTTCATGGGATGAATTAGGGGATGCATTAAGCAAGCATTTTGAGGATAAATCAGATAATTTATCTCTAGTTGAGAAATTAACAACTATAAAGAGAGACCCTCAAGAGCAAATGACAGATTATAATAGTAGATTCCTTAAAACATGGAATAGAATCCTAGTCTCTATAAGGCCATCAGCTAACCATGCCTTCCTATATTACTTGCAAAGTCTAAATAGCCAAATTTTTGTCATGATCTAATCTATGGGTGGTACCACTTTACCCCAAGCCTTTGACATTGCTGTCAGGGTTGAAAATTATTTGATCCAAGCAGGCATGATATAGAGAAGACCTCCCATGCCTATCTTCCCTAGTCTTTAGCCCATTGCACCTACACAAGTACCCCCATTTACCCCTATTCCCACAATATCAACACCTTGAGCTAGTACCAGTGGTCAGGAACATGTTGCAAAAAATTTCTCCCAAGAGTTGCAAGAGGTGAAGAGTAGTCAGCAAACTAGTATACAAGAAATGACAAATTTGTTGCAGACTCTAACCAAAGAGGTCACAAACTTGAAGAAATAAAACCAAGGCATCAGGTACCCTTCTAATCACAAGGGAAAGGTCCTAATCAGCAATACCAAAATCAAGGACAACCTTATCAACAAAATAGGCCACCATACCAAGGAGGCTATCAAGGGAAAAGACAAACTTTTAATCAAAGACCATTCTAACCGTATAACCCTACACCTCTTAATTCTGTAAATCTAGTGAGGGATGTGGTTCCTAGTCAAAATAATATGGCCATGGATAATGAATGGAGTTTCCCTTGCAATCATCTCCATAGTCAGGCTATGTGTTCTAATGGATGGAGGAACCAAGTACTAATGGTTCAAAATGCTTCACAATCTCAAACAGAAGCTCTTTCTAGTGGGATAGCTCCTTAGCAAGAAACACAAGAGAATGAGACTGCTCTTTTCAATTGGGAGCAACTGGATTTCAATGGAGTCAATGATGAAGCTACTTTTGTTGCCTACACAAGAGAAAAGAGAAGAGCCCAAGACATGGAGAGAGAAGATTTTGGTACTAAGGCCACTACATCTATAGAGCCACTATAGCAAGTTGCCCCTATCACATCCAAGGAGGTCCCTGTCGGCACAAGCAAAGAGGGCCAAGTTCCAAAAGAGGCAGAACCCATCATAGCAAAAGCACAACAAAGGGTACACACTGTGGTACCTTATAATATTGTAGACAACATGAAGAGGGTGAATGTCACCATGTCTATGTGGGATTCTCTATCTATTCCAAGACAACTTGAAATTTTAGAGAAAGCCATGAGAGAGGCAGCAAATCCTCAACCTGCAAAAGAAACTGCAAAACCAGTGTTGGTCAACAGTGATCAAGAAAAGGAGACTCCAGCTAGCAACTCCAAGGCCAATACCATGCAAGGTAGGAATTTAAAGCCACCTCCCTTTTACATATCTTTAATTATTGAGAAATCTTTAGTGCATAATTGTATGGTAGATAGTGGAGCTACTAGCATTGTAATGCCCAAGAAAGTGGCTGATCAATTAGGACTTAAATATGAACCCTTCCAAAAGAAGGTTACACAATTTGATGGATCGTCAGTCAGTACTATAGGTGTGGCCAAGGATACCAGTCTAATTCTCCATGCTATTCCTAATTTTTCCATTCTCCTTGACATATATATCATAGATCTCCCTGCATTGTTTGCCATATGTCTCTCAAGAGAGTTCACAGCCAAGATAGGAGGTTATCTTTCTTCCGACTAGTCTCACATGATCTTTCATACAAGGTATGGTACCAAAGTCACCATTAAATCATAAGCCTTAGCAATACATCATATAGAGCCATATGTGTCCAACTCCATCAATACTAATTGTCCTATATTTGATGACAATGATTTCCCAACCACTAGTGAAGCAAGCACCAAAATTGAGAATATCCTTGATATTCTCCTAGATGAAAGAACCTCAAAGATCCAAGAGAGTCCTAGATGAAAGAACCTCAAAGATCCAAGAGATTCTTGTTTGAGATTTTGGTTTGGGGAGTTATCTGATTCAAGAAAGTGGAGCTATAGAACCAAGCCTTCTCAAAGAATACACTGATTTGGATGATCGGGATAGTCAAGTTTGGGAACTTTTTTTTGATGGAGCTAGAAGTAGACATGGTTCTCATGGAGGTACTATGCTGGTGTCCCAAAAAGGAGAAAGGTATTATACTACCTTTAGATTTAGTTTTTCCTACACCAGCAACACTGCAGAGTATGAAAGTTTGGTTAATGGACTAGAATGGGCTAGGAAAAGAGGGCTTAAAGCGTTAAAAGTATATGGTGATAGTGAACTTGTTGTCAGCCAAGTAAGAGGGATGAGTGCAACCAAAAATGATGTCATGAAAGCATACAAACATAGAGTTTGGGATGCAATTGAAGATTTCCATGCTTTCAATATCATTGCTATCCCTAGAAAATTAAATCAAAATGCTGATAGGTTAGCTGCTATTGGATCTCAGTTTGACATCCCCAATAGCATTTCAAAGGAGGCAGATCAACAACACATCAAGATTATTTTCAGATCTTCAATTCTAGATAATAATATTAGTTGGCAAGTGTTTGACAATGATGAACAAATTTTGTAGTTCTTGTTCGAAGAAGATGTCTTTTCAAGGCACAATCAGAAGAAATTATCACAGAACTATGGTGATCAAGTGATACAACTTAGATCTAATAAGATGCCTAAGGGTCTTGTGACCTTAGAGACTATCTTCAACAAAGATGATGAAGTTAAGAAAAATAAAGCTGGCCTGGTAGTCCAACAGGAACATTGTCTTGAATTAGAGTTGGAACCAGGTAGGAGCCTACAATTTGGAAAAGCAAACACTAATTCAGAAAAGCAAGCTTAAGCTAAATTATTCAGAGAATTCAGTGATGTTTTTACATGGGGATATGAAGACCTCAAGGGTTTTGATCCTACCCTTGCTCAACACACTATTGAATTGGAGCCTAATGCTAAACCAGTGAGGCAAAAGAAAAGGTCTGTTAATCCCAAGCTCGAACAACTTATGCATAAGGAAGTACTCAAACTAATAGAAAGTGGCATCATCTACCCTATCAAACATACTAGTTGGGTTTTCAACCTTGTTTCTGTCAAGAAGAAGAATGGGGAGCTAAGGTTATGTGTTGATTTCTAGGATTTGAACAGAGCCTCATTAAAAGATCGCCATCCACTACCCTCTATGGAAAAAATTCTACAATGTGTATCTGGATCTGATAGATTCTCATTGTTGGATGGCTATTTAGGATACAATCAAATCTTACTGAAAGAAGAGGATCAATATAAGACTGCATTTACAACCAAGTGGGGAACCATGGCATATTAGAAGATGCCCTTCGGTTTATCAAATGCAGGTGCTACATTTCAAAAGGCAATGGACATGGCCTTTAAGGGCCTCATGTACAAGTTTGTGCTGGTCTACTTGGATGACATAATTGTCTACTCAAAGTATGCAGTAGACCATATCAAGCATTTGAGGAAAATTTTTGAAAGATGCAGAGAATTTGAGATATCCCTTAATCCCAAGAAATGTGTGTTTGCAGTTCATGAAGAAAAACTATTGGGATATGTAGTATCCAAAGAAGGAATTACAGTGGATCCTGAGAGAACTATAGCCATCTTAGAACTCCCATTACCACATCACAAGAAAAGTCTCCAATCTTTCATAGGAAAGATTAACCTTGTTAGGAGATTCTTGCCTAACATTGTAGAGTTACTCAAGCCTTTGACAGCCATGTTGAGGAAAGGTTCAGCCTTCAATTAGACCAAAGAAGGAAAATTTAATTTCCAAGCTATTAAAGAAGCCTTAACAGAAGCTCCTTCTCTCCTAAACCCAAATTTCAGTAAGGATTTTATCCTTTATGCCTATTGCTTTCTTTAGCAAAGGATTAGAAGAGTATGAACAAAGATACTCTTTTGTAGAAAAGCATGTTCTTACTGTGGTAAAGAGCCTCAAAAAATTCAGACATTTGTTGACTCATAGCAAGGTGCATTTGATGGTTACTCACCCAAGTGTCAAGGAATTTTTTCTTTCTAAGGACCTAAATGAAAAAAGAGTTGGTTGGATCACTAAGGTGATGGAATATGACATAGATATTTAGATTACCAAGCTGGTTAGAGGAAGAGGTCTTTGTGAGCATTTGGTAGAAGATGAAAGTTCAAAGAAATTGGAATATATAGATGCATCTCTGGTGGTGCATTCTATAGGAAAGCAAGCCAAGGTAGCTAGTTGGTTGCCTAATATGATCAATTATTTGAAGATAGGACAATGTCCTATAGGCCTAAATTTAGCAAAAAGGAGGTATTACAAGCTACAATCTGTTCCTTTTGTGCTGATAGATGAAATTCTTTTCAAAAAGGATCACAATGGTGTCCTTCTAAGATGCATAGATTCAGAAAGGGTTGCAGATGTCTTATTTGAGTTTCATGATGGAGCTTCTGGTGGCCATTTCTCTCCTAGGACTAAAACTTTTAAGATCATGAGGGCTGGATACTATTGGCCATCTATCTTCAAAGATAGTCATGATTATGTTAGAAGATGTGTCAAATGTGCTATTTTTGCAGGGAAAGAAAGATTTGCAACTCTACCCCTACAGCTAGCCAAAAATAGAGCAGCCCTTCATGAAGTGGGGCAGGTTTCATTGGCATGATTAACCCTCCATCTAGTGTAGGACACAAGTGGATAATCACTGCAGCCAATTATTTCACTAGGTGGACATAAGCAGTTGCTTTAAAACAAGCTAATGAGACTACTATTTTAAGTTTTTATGATGACATCATTCATAGATTTGACATTCTAGATTCTACAGTTTCAGACAATGCATTAACATTTACAGGCCTTAAAGTCTCAGAGTGGGCAGTCAAGAAGGGCATTTATTTGAATACAAGTTCCAATTACTATCCTCAGGGGAATGGTTTGGCAGAATCAACAAATAAGAATCTTATTAGAATAATCAAAAAGACCCTGTAAGACAGTCAAAGGGACTGGCATACTAAATTGAAATCTACCTTATGGCTGGATAGAATTACTCCAAAGAAAGTCATTGGTAATTCCCCATACATGTTGGTGTATGGTAGAGAGGCCAAGTTATCTATTTCAACTAAATTACCAGCATTGGACTTGGCCACTCAGTATGCCTTGTTTGAAGAGAGTGATCCTATGCAAATCAGATATGCCCAATTGATGGAGCTAGAAGAGATAAGAGATAAATCAATGCAGGATATGGCATTCCATCAGAGTCAAACTAAGAGAAGCTTTGATAAAAGAGCTAGGGTTAGAGACTTCAAGGTTGGAGATGTAGTTCTCAAATGGGTTGAGTTCAGGTCAAAACCTGGAAAGCACACAAAGTTTGATTCCTTTTGGGGTGGACCATTTGTTATAACAGAGTGCAGAGGATCTAACGCTTTTCAACTTTCAACCCTTGAAGGAGCTGCCCTGCCAATCTCAGTAAATGGTTTCCACTTGAAGCCTTTCTTTGAGGTTAATCCCTCTCTGTAGGACCTTCTTGTAAATCTTTTTAAATATTTTTCATGCTTTCTTCTAGCTTTCTAGTTTAGTTTTCCCCTATTTTTTAAGAAGTGCTCGGGCACAGTTGTCCTTCTGGTCTAGTTTCATTCCTCTGTCAAATTTTTGTGTTCAGAAATGACTCCATGCCCAATGGATTTTTGTCAAGGCAACTGGTCTAAATGTCTAGCCGGCTGACATCCTGCAGAGGTCGCCAAAATGTTGCCTAAAAATTCCTTGTCATTCTTTTTCGATAGTCAAGACAAGAGGTAAGCGGTCATCAATTAGCATCACCCAGTTGGTCGCATGATCGCATGGGCCTTCCTGGACGCATGCGATCATGTGACAAATGGTAAGCAATCAGGCGAGTAGTGAGGTGGTGGTCGGTGACTAACACCTTACGGTTGGTCGCATGATCGCATGGGCCTTCCTGGCCGCATGCGATCATGCGACAAACCGTCAACGGTTTCGATGATGGCAGTTTGTAGTCATCAGTTAACATCATGTGACAGGCAGTTTGTGGGGTCCCATTTGGGATGATCAATGACTGCCTTGATTTCACAAAGGATCTGTCAGAGCCTTGCGAAATTGCGACAACCATTGATCTTTCCTTCTCTGCAATGCTTCAAACCTTTGGTGGGTCCAATGCCACGTATTCTGATATGGAAGTTTCTCATTGGCCAGAGGTAATGACTTGTTCCAATCTGTCAGAGCAGGCCCAACAGACTTCCCAACAAGAGATCTAATGGTTGTCGCATGATCGCAAGGAATATTCCTTGCCTTTGCAATCATGCGACCGCCATTGATTTTATTCCGCTATCACACCTTTGTCGAGTGGGTCCTCATTCGCTGACATGCTCATTTCTCATTGGTCCATGTGCTGAGTTGGATTATCTTTTAAGTGTGACTAGTTTTCTTAGACGTGTTAGTGGGGTACCAAAGGAAAGGAGATCTACGGTGGTCGCGTGTTTGCAAGGAATATTCCTTGCCTTTGCGATCATGCGACCACCGTTGGATCAGAATCTTGGTTGCAGTGGGACTATGTCAAAGCTCGCCAAGGTGTATGCTTATAGAGCAGTCAAGAAAAAATAAGAGAATGATAGGTGGCAAGGTGGACCCAGTTTAGTGGCTTTAGTCGCGTAATCACCAGGAAGAGTCGGGGTTAGTTAAAAAGTTAAGTGATTCAGCGACAAAAGGAAAATTGAAACTTAGGGTGAATATCGAGTTAGTTTTGCAGTCAAGTGTCGAGCCCGGGTAAAGAGGAAGGATTTGACTGTCATGGTTTAAAGTAAGATCAATTTTTGAATACTGACCATCGATGGGAAATTTATGCGCTACCTCTGACCGTTATCAATTTTTAAATTCAAATATCTCACAGTATCAGATTTTTGCAGTTATGGCAAGCCCGAGTTGCAGGAAGGTAGATCGATCACGGCGGCCAGATTTTTGCAAGAATAAACATGAAGTGAACACGCAAAAAAAATATATCTGATCTACTGGGATATTTTCATATACATTTATGGCCAGATTGGATTGATTTAGGGTTGGATATTATATTGTAAACCTTTGTAGCCCTAATTGAGATATTTTTTATTCCTGCCTGCGTGCAGGGTTGTATATATTATTTTTTTGGAGCTTTTGAGCTCAGAATTCACATTTTGTAAAAAGAGAAAGTCTTTTCTTGGAGAACTATCTGTAGCATTTTTTCTCTCTGGTTTTTCACATCTTGTAAGTTCTCATTGATAATACAAATGCTGCAAAGTATTCTGTGACATTTTATGTCCCTGTACTTTTCTTTTTTTTGGCTTGTCTCTTATTGGATTGAGGTTTATGAATCCTTTAAGTGATACTTAGCTTGTCCTGATCCCCTTTACTTTCAGCTTATCTGTGCACAACTGTGTTTGATTTGATCTGAGTGAGATTGTGGGTATCCTTCAGCCCCTGTCATTCTGTCTCATTCCTGTGTCCTTTTGTTGAAGAGAATGTCTGCTTGCAGGTCATAATTTGTGTCTAATTTTTAGGCCCTCTAATGAAATACTCATGCAAGCCTATTCAGTAAGCTGTGATCTCCTAGAGCTAAGTCTATCACTAGTTTCATTCCTCTTTACTGAGATCCAAACCCTAGTTTCGGTGCATCACCTAGTAGGTAGATTTGCTTCATGTCATTTCCCTTTCATCCATTCCTTCTAACCCTTTCCCCTCAAAGTTTACTTTCCTATTAAGAGCAAATCAGGGTGATTATCCAAGAGGAACCAGCCTAGAATCTGGAGGTCTCATCTCGGTTAGCAAAAGGTACCACAACTTTGAGATGATTCCCATGTTATACTGGATTATCAATACTATGAGAGCTTGAGATCAGAGGTGCAAATTCAGTGTATAACAGTTCCAATTGCATCATTCCTAGCAGAGCATTAGAGCCAGCCAATTCTATTTTAGAATCTGATTCCTTGTTTTCTAATTTTGGTAAACCCTAGGAATATTCTATTAGCTCTGGTTGAAGAATTGAGTTGTCTTCATTCATGTCTCCATGTTCCTCTTCCTCATAATCATCTTCTAGCATTTTTTCAAATAGAGAATGTGAAGAAGAACAATTTGTCTTATAACTCTCTGGAGTAGTTCCGAAAAGATCATAGATAGCTTGGAGCTTAGATGGAATTGGTTCTTGTATGCTTCCTGACCTTTCTAATCTTGTAGAAGAAAGCTTCTGATTTGGTGAATTTTTTAAAGGTTTAAGTGAAATTAAACCTCCCTTCACTTTATTTCTAGAAGAAATCAAGGGTAGTTCAGCTAGAGCTTCTGGAGTAGAATTTTTATTCTTTTTATTTCTAATTCTAGAGGATTTCCTGCAACCCAACCCTGGAGAGAATTTGTTTTTCTCAGGGGTACTAGATTTTGATAGGTCTTTTAGATCACAAAAGCCTAATTTTTAGAATGTCATCCTCTTTGTTCAAGTGATTTTGTGAAGCAGAAGAAATAGAGGTCTTTGAATTTTGACCCATTTGTTCTTCATTCTTAAGAAGACAAATTTTCATATTCAAGATGTCATCATCCATGCTGGAGATGTTGATCTTCCTATCCCTTTGTTTAATGGCAACCTCCCAATTGTTATCAGAAGTTTGGATGTGATCCACCTGAAGGACTTGATCAGCAATTTCCTCCATTAGTTCCTGCTAAACTTGTCTTACCCAATATGTGATACAATTCTCCAACCAAGACACCTGAGAATTGATGAAAGGCAGTAATGAAGATTGAGGAGAGGGAGGCAAATAAGCCTTGGTTAACAACCTGAACTTATGAAAAGTCTCATTGAAGATACTAAGATCTAACCAGTACTCCCCCTTTGGAGTAGTTTTATCTATTGTAGAAATTGTTGGATCCTCACCTTCATGAACTAGGTAAGTTAATAGAAGATCTTGAGAGTTTCCCCGATCCCCACTGAATAGGCTACAATATAATAGTTTGAGAAATAGAGACAGTGCTTCTTTATTGATATCAAGTGTATGTACCTAAGAAGCAATAGTAGGGGTCATCCCTCCATGGTTTATTTGAGAGTCTGGGAGGAAGGAAGAATGTGGATGGGCTTTCAAAGGAATGTTGGAATGTTCTGAAGCATAGATAATACTTTGTATCCATATTCCATATTTGGAGATGAGCTTTATAGAATTGGGCAATTCCTTCTCCACATTCATAAGCAAGCACAGCCATGAAGAAGCTGTGGATTTTTCTGAGTGGTGATATAAATAGATGCCCACTTTATTTCGAATGATTTGCATAAGCTCCATATTTCTATATTCCACCGGAAGATGGGGAAGATTGATCTATGTAGGCACGAATCTGATTATGTTTTTGTTACTGTTAAAGTTGGGAGACCATTGTTGCATATGAATACCTTTATTTTTGTAGAACCAACCCTTTTGCTTGAAAATAGTGTCTCTTTTTAACTTAGAATCAAATAATACCACAAAATATTCTGATACATGATCTATCAACTCAATTTTCAAGTAATCCCCCCAGTTCGAAAGAACCCACATCTTGAAATCCTTATAAGTTATGTTCATTTCCCACACCTTACAAATGATGCCCTGGTGGAGATAAAGAAGATTTTCCTGTTTAAGTATATCCTCAGAGAAGGTGATAGATAATACCTGGTCTGTATTAGAAGATTGAAGGTTGCTTAAGGGTTGAAGCTTCTTGTTAGGTTGTTGGACTCTGTTTATCTCTGTTTGCAGTTCCCCTTTCTCCTGCATCACCCCCATTTTAGATTGGGCATTCCTCACGTTAGAAATTGAACGCCAAATTTTCTTTGGTCCCCTAACAGGATTCTTTTTTTGATGTCCATTCCTCATTGGGCCAGGCATGGTAGCTCTCTCTCTAAAAATCCTCCAATATTCTTCCATCCAAGCTTTTTTAGGCAACGGGGGGATGATTGGAATTCCCCGTGCAGATGTGGGAAAGATGGGAATCATATTAGGATTCAAGTTTGAGTGGTGAGACGAAGTGCCTTGAAATTTTGAATTCAAATTTTTGAAGCGTGACCGTTGAGGAGGAATGGCACGGAAAGGAAAAATATTGTGTGTAGACCAGTTTTCTGCACCCTGATGCTTGCATGTTGGTACAAAGGACCAGGGAGCAATGTCATGGAGAAGGCCCTTGCGAAACTCCTTACCAGTCTATCTCCTTCCTTTTATTTCTGGGAAATTCCCTCTTGCAACCGAAAGAATGACATTTTGTGTACCATTGACTTTCCTAGGTTTGAGCGGAATTTGTCTGTCCTCTCCTCCTCTGGAACGAAATCTACTTGGACCCTTCGTTTCATAAATATTCAATCGTGAAACAAAAGGGAAGGGATTATGTCGACCATTTTCTCCTCTTAGTAGAAGCTGGTTGCTCCTAGTATCATGTTCCCTGTGTCTGAGCCATGGCTTTTCTGAAGGTTTTCCGACTCCATTGCCTCTAAAACTATCGCGAACGGCATTGTTTGATCTCCAAGCCATTGGTGGCAGTCAGGAGGCTTGTATATTATAAGTTATTTGTAAATCTAAAAATATAGACCAAACAGTTTTATCTGTAGATCCAAAAATATGGATCAAACAGTCAGTCTCGTGTACTATAAGTTTTTAATAAACTTTAAAACAAATATCAAATATTATAAATTATATACGGATTCATTTCTATACATAGAAACAATAATAAAAAATCTTACAGAATCGACTATACAGAATTCAATATGATTCTCAACAAGATATTTATATACTTTTAATAATTAAATTATAAAATAAAATATAATTGTATTATTAAATACCGTAAGATTTCTTATCAAGAACCATTTGATGTCTGCAATGACATCACCCGCAATTTATACCCTAGCTCTCACTTTCCCTTTGATTTCCAATTTTACGATAGCCAATCAAGGCGTAAAGACACATTCGTTCCCCAGAGTGGACAGTTGCTTACGAATCTTGATGACCATCGCATATTAAAATCAGCAGCAGTGAAAGATTTTGTTGACTAACTTGAAAAAGCAGTGAAGAGTATCTATCACTTTTCCTCATTTTCTTTTGGGCACGAAATTCCGCACATTGATTTTGGTCGTTTAGTGAAGAGATTTTCGCCGACAACAATACAGAGGCCGGTTTGTGGATTTTCTTTGATAAAGTTTTCCGGTTTCAGTAATTCTTTTCTGTGAAGATGAGAATCTCTCTTTAAAATCTAGCTACGCGGAATATTAACAGTGCGCATATAACTTTTTGTCTTTCTGATTGTTTTCAAGCATAAAAGCAGATGTGACGCTGTGCGTGATGGTATTTTCTGTGGAGGTATTTCGGTTATATCTGAGGCTGAGTCTAATCTCTCTCTACCAATTTTCTTAAAGGCTCTCCTGGCTATTAGAATGGATTGCAGAGGCCCAAATAATAAGATGCACTGTTATCCAATTTATGAAGACTCGGAAGTGGGCGCAGATAACGAGAGAGAGCTTCCAAAAACAGATGAAGCAGAAGAGTTTTTCGCTGTTGTCCACAGAATTCATGCTCTGAACAGATTGGTTAAGAAGAAGAGAATGCATACTATTTCAGCAGGAAATGTGGGTGGTACTATTACTAATGTAAAATCCCCATGGAAGCCTGTATTCCAGCTGGAGGATTTTTTCAGCTTGCCCACAACCGCTCAAAGGGATAGGACTACTTGTACAAAGAGGAATACAAACAGATGTGGAGTATCTGTACAGGATGATATTGGAAGTGAAAAGTGCATGGGTGTGAAGATTTTCGATCTGAATGTAGAGCCCAGCCCAGAATTTTGTTAGGATTTTGATGTCATCATTATTTCACGCCGAAGCTTCCTTCGTCAGGTATGAGGAAAATGAAATAGTGGGTGCATGAATTTGGTAGCTATACATGGTATGCCTATAATTGATTCGGGATCTTTCTTGGCAATGCTGAGGACAAGTTGCTTTGGTCTAAAGTTGTATTGAACAGTGGTTGCTTTGTAATCATTGAGGCGTCATGGAAGGGTTTAGTTATGCTTTTAAGCATCGTAAGGTGGGGGAAGTATGATCTGGAAGATGTTCAAACCATCCTACTGTTAATAATTAAATCCCAATAGTTGTGGATCGTGTTTATAGGATGTACTGTGAAACATGGTCGTATAGATTGTAACAGTACAGTTTATAAGAACAATAAATCGAATCTTTTGTAATGACCTTTGGTGTAAAGAGCGTACTTTATGTTTTTATTAGTTTAAAATATCTTACATCACACTAATATCTAGAATAATACTAATAGGAGGGTTCTATTCTTGATGTTAGTGTCATCCGTGTCATATTGGATGAGTGTTTTCAGCAAATTAAAGCTTAGAGTGTGTGATTTATGTTGTTTTACAATATGTTTATGACAACAGATTATTGTAATTTGTTTGCGATTTGTAAAATTATTTCTGATTCCACAGCTGCACTTTATTTTGATTAATATATTTATAAAGAGCTCTTACAAATATTGCAACTACAATTAATTTGTAATTGTGAAAATTGTACATAATGACTTTACATTGTTTGTTTTGTGTTTATTTTGAGGGGCTTTCTTTGTTACATAGCTTTCTTAATTTGGACCTCATTCCTTTCACTTATATTTACTTACAGGTTCGTAAGCAACTGCCACTCATTCTCATTCACATGATCATAAGTGCACCATGATCGTGTGCAAAAAAGTCACCACCCGTTCTAAAAATAGTACAACACTCCTAGCATGATCTACTTACTTTAAATTTAAATAACTCAATTAGGCTTAGGTTTGGTAATAATAAGCGAAGGACAAGACTAGTTAATAGCCTTATATAACAAGGTTGAAGATTCAGAGCTTCATTTCCCTTTATTTCCCTCATTTTTTACATGTTTTATTTTTTGAAACAGGGTTGTCAACTTCTTCATCACCAACTCTATACATCATCAAGTGGGTATTTGTGAAATTACAACCATAATTGAACACACATCTTCTAATATTTCTAATCATATACTGTTTTCTATTTTTGGACAACATTAGCATAGTAAAGTTTAATTTTCTTTACCAGTATCTACAAAGTTCTCATAGACATAGTATCATTTTATTAATAACTTTTGATCTGTTTGGAAAAATAGAAAACAAATCACATATTATTGTTCTACACGTCATTCTATATATTAAAAACAAATAAAGTTTTCATTTATTATTATTTTGATGTAAGTTATCTCTAGCATATGAACATACACCTAATTTTCAAGATGAACCCACTTTAAAAAATCATAAGAAATAAAATACATGACAAAAATTTACCAAAAAAAAATACATAACTTCTAGATCTCACTGTTATCTATCTTTCTACCAAAGGGTTTTTCAAAATATTAAATTTAACTATATCTTTTTTATGTACATGACAAACACAATGTTATGTTTTTATCAAAAAATCAGAAACAAATTTTTGTGCGCAATTGATTTGACCTCTTAATATTATCCATTTAAAAAATATTTAGTTATTTAGAAACTAGATTAAGAGCACTATAGTTCTTTTTCTCAGCACATCTTCTAATTTTGAGTGGGCATCCATAACATTTCTCTTCCAAGTTTAGGTTTAACTAATTTTAGAAAAAAAAGAAAAGAAAAAAGTGGCCACTTATACCCTGCTTTGTTATTATTTTCTTTCAATAAAAGGTGAGAGACCCATAATTTATATTAAATTTAACCAAAAGATTTACATGGAAAAACAATTTCTTTTTTTCATTAGATATTCTCCATTTTGGCACCTATCATCACCAAAAACTCGACTTATACACACATATGT
Organism: Chamaecyparis obtusa; assembly: GCA_027943335.1. Taxonomy (NCBI): domain Eukaryota; kingdom Viridiplantae; phylum Streptophyta; class Pinopsida; order Cupressales; family Cupressaceae; genus Chamaecyparis; species Chamaecyparis obtusa. Next base: position 35,469 of record BSBK01012903.1, on the reverse strand, counting down.
TCCTTATGGAGGTTACTAGAACTACACGGCTTGTATCTGATTAATACCCATAACAAAATAGAGGAATTCCTCATAGCCTATTATATTTATAATATATTAGGCTGAAACTATGCTAGTAAATAAAAAAATATGGCCTCAAAATCGAGCCAATACATAGCTCATTTGTGTTAGATATCATGGCCATCATTACTCAAAACCCTAGATGAGTCAGTGACATCCTCTTTAGTAACCTATTTCTATTCCGCATTCCCTATATTGTTGATACGCGACATATAGTGTTGGTGAAATGTTCGACCCATTAAAGAATATTGTAATAGAAGGGAAATAGCATTGAACAATTCAATTGTGGACCCCATGAAATTTATAGGGAGAACGTATGATAATGCATCCAATTCCCTCCTAGAACACTTATTATCTGGGCTCTCCACTTCGAGCTTCATTCATTAATAAATTTTATTTAGCTTATAGCCATCATACTTGTGATTCATTTTGATCATGTAGATCAAAAGTTAGTAAGAAAATGATAAGGGAGACACATATTTCTCTTTAAATCTATTAATTTTCATAATTAGGGAGACACATATTTCTCTTTAAATCTATTAATTTTCATAATTAGGGAGACATATTCTAGATTCTGACAAGATTTTGACACCAACACCATGCCTTGCCTCTGCTACTTATACCTTACCACTCTCCCTGCTTACCTCATCTTCAAGCCAAGACATCATTTTACTAATCTATGATAGTTTTCTTTCCACTCATCCTATTTCCTCAATTAAATTATTAGTAAATAAGGTGGGACTGTGATCTCTTGTTATGTTCAATAAGTTGCTCTCTTCCAATTCTTGAGAGCCATGTTCCATATTAATCACCATGTTGGAAAGCTTGTCTAGCATTTGATTTTCCTCTCTGTAACAATGACTAATCTTGTATGTTTCAAGTCTTGGAAGGAATTTTCAAACTTCTGCTAAAAAATATTGAAGGTCCTAGCTTACAACCTTTTTTGCTATTAGACCCATTACAATTATTTGAAACTCTCCCCAATGTGTAATTTTTTGACTCCTTGTTCCAAAGAAATTTTGAGACCATCTAAAATAACCCTTGTCTCTGCTATGTTATTAGAACCATTTGGTAATCTTGAGATCTTTTGTTTGATAATTTTTCAATTATAATCTCTAATAACATTGCCTATCCTAGACTAGCATGAGTTTCCTTTGGAGGCCTTCCAAAATTTATTTTTAGTAGTGGTTCATGTGGCTTCTCCCATTTAGTTTGTCTTCTTATACAAATATTTGATTGTTTACCCACAAAAACACCTTTAAATGGGATTCTAACATGATTCAACATACTTAAAATCTAATTTTCATTTGAGGTAAAAGGGGAAGACAATGACTTTGACTTGGTTGTGTATGCATTGAATCTATTTTGATGAGATTGACTTTTCCAAAAGGTTAAAAACCCCCTCAACATTTGTTTCTTCTTTTCTAAGATTTGACATCACATTGCCCGAGGTATCAGTTTGAGGAGGATTCTTCAAGAAGTTTCTTTTGGTCAAAACAAGTTTTGAAGATGGTTCAATTTCCATTGTGAAATCTATATAGAAGTCAACGCTATTAGAGGAAAAAAAAATTATGAGTTGTGAGATATATTGTATCTTACTAAACTTGGTCAAAATCATTCATATCTCAGATATAGGGTTTATTTCAAGTTGGTGGAAGAATGTTTATATATTCGAAAGCTGAAAAAGGAGTTAGTTTCTAATTGAGAATTGCAAAAGGTTGTGGTGACAAAGAAAGTGAAGAAATAAAGTATGATCAACCCAAAAAATAGTATAGTGCGTGGTGAAGAGTTTCAATGATTAATAGGATTTGATCATGCAGAGGTAGTGCAATTTCATAGATCATCTTATATGTTTCTTTCTAACCAATGTAATAGTGAAATCCCTTAACCGGATAGATCCTAATAGATCTTTATTGTAAATTCTCTAACAAGGTGGCATTTGTATTGAATGTTTAAAGTCCTCTAACAAGGTAGCTCATATGAGGTAAAAGATGCTAATAATTCTAAGGAAAATCCCTTCATTGGGTGGCACCTAACAGTGCTTTTGTAGTCCTTTAACCAGGTAAGCTCCATACAGGGCGTGCTCTAGAAGAGTAGAGATTTAGTGGGTACTAATCCCCACACATGGCTTTTCCCATTTGGATTTCCACAAAAAAAATATAGTGTGTTCATTGTGCGATTGATTATTGTCGATGCATGTTTTGAAGGTTTCTATTCATGTTAATTGATGTTAAATATTTTGGTACATAAAGTTTAAAGAGTTTAAATAAATGAATTTATTGATTAACTATTCACCCCTCTCCTCTCAGTGTGCGTGTGTGTGTGTGTGTGTGTCTATATATATATATATATATATATATATATATGTATATATATATATATATGTATATATATATATATATGTATATATATATATATATATGTATATATATATGTATATATATATATATATATATATATGTATATATATATATATATATGTATATATATATGTATATATATATATATATATGTACATATATATATATATGTACATATATATATATATATATGTATATATATATATATATATGTACATATATATATATATGTACATATATATATATATACATATATATATATATATATATATATATATATATATATATATATATACATATACATATATATATATATATATATATATATATATATATATATATATATATATATATATATATATATATATACATATACATATATATATATATATATATATATATATATATATACATATATATATATATATATATATATATATATATATATATATATATATCATCTTAAAATGGAAGCACTTTCATGATAAGAGTATTTAGCCCTCTGAGTAAGTGGTCTGGGGTCATGTTAAGTGACTTGATCGGGTCTTTGCATGCATCTGGCTTTCCCCTATTCTGCTTCCTCTGCACCTCATTTTCACTTCATATCTACATTTCCTAGCATTCTGGGTCAGGATCTTGAGGTTTTTGACCACAAGGTCAAAGTTGACCTTATGGGTCAAAGTCAACCTTGACCTTGACCTAGGTCATAGTCGAGCTCGTCCTTAACCCCCTATCCAGATTTCAAATTTCCTTGATTTTTTGGTGTTAGGTTTCAAGGATATTTGTTTTCCCACCTCCGGGTTGGCCATTTCAGGTTTCGAAATGGTAAATCTTTAAATTACATTTAATCTAGGTATATTTTCTAAAGGTTATGACCTAATTGGGATTTAACTCTCCAAGGTGGCCCCTATAGAAGATTCTACCCTAGTTCACTATAAAAGGAGGCCTTCCTCTCTCATTTTCTCCATTAAGTTTTTCCATCCACATCTCTCAAGAAATTTCATGAGCAAGCTCTTAAGTGCAAGAAAGTGAATTCAAGCATTCAAGAAAGCCTTCAAGCCTTCAAGTGTTCAAGCATTCATCCATCAAGGAGATCCATTGTTAGCCATTGAATGATTCAATCTCTTTGGAGCCCCCTTGAAGATCCATCCTTCTACATTCATCCAAGCCTCCTCATATGCAAAGATTATTTCAAGATTGATGTTGAAGATCAAATGCCATTGATTTGAGACATCCTACATTCATTCTACATCCATTGGAGCATCCCTACTTATGGATTTGAGGATTCGAATCCTCTACAAGGACTTCAACATAAGCGAGGTCAATTGTTTCAATTGCTTTCTTTATGCACATTACATTTCAATTCAATTTCAAGGCTAATTCCTAAATTGGGGTTTGACCAAGGCAAACCCCCCATACAAATAAAACCCCCTTTTTCTTGCAGGTACAGGTGCAGAATTTTGGATCTAGAAGTGGATTTGGATACCCTTTTCGGAAAACTTCCAAGATCTACGAACAAAGTCAGAATCAACCTTAAAATAAAGAAACTAGCCGTTGACCTTTTATGAGGGTCAAAGACTACCTGCTTTCAGAAAGATAAAAGATTTCTAAGTTTTCTTCGTCTCAGCATTTCCAATCCAAAATAGGTTGTAGAATTTTGAGAAAGTACACACAGACATCAGTGATGCAGGGCTCTCCATAGGTCATCATCTCATACAAAAACTTCTAGAGGCCATAACTTTTGACTCAAGTCTGGGTTTTTGCTAAATTTTTTCAGGTGCGTGCCTCAGGTGGTGGCATTTGTTTTGCCAATGGATCTTAGATCTATTGGGGTCCATTTTAGCACTTTTTCAGGAGCTGAAAGTTTTATCTCGGGCTTCGAAATCAACTTTTAGTGTTTTTTTCTCTAGGTTTTAGAAAGTTCTATTTTGTAATAAATTTGAGTTTATGTTATCAAATCTCAGATATTGGTTGGAAATTAATTCTAACTTAGTTGAGGGCATGTTTAGGGAAAATCTTAGCTTTTTATGTGTTGTTTCAAAAATTACCAAAAATGGCAAAAAACACTTGTGGGAAAAAACTGCCAAAAAGGGTAATTTTTGGATTTCTTATTTTTTCTAGTTTTTTGGTTAAGAGTTTGCAGAGAATTGTAGTGGGAGTTAGTGATGAATGAATAATATTGAAGGTTTGAAATCTGTGTTTTTATCTAGTAATTGAATATTATTGTTAACAGAGGAGTGTGTCCTACATCATTTGGTATCAGAGTAGGAAGATGGCGGGGAGAGGAAGAGGAAGAGGAAGAGGAGGCGTAACACTAATGCAAAGATTGATGTTGGATATGCAAAGACAAATTGAATGACTCAGTGAACGAATGGATAATCAAGGGATACAAGGAGGGAATGAATCTGATGAAGAGGGAAACGAAAGAGGTGCTAACCAAAATGAAGAATATATAGGAGAGAGGCTGAAAGAAATGAGCTATGAAGATAGAGTTCTCAAGGATTTTAAAGGAAGGAGTGATTCAATCAAGATTGACATTTTAGACTATACTGGTAGTCTTAAGCTAGAAGAATTAATAGACTGTTCAAACGAGATGGGAAATTTTTTTGAATGGAAGCCTATGACAGAAGAAAAGAAGATGAAGTTCGCATGCACAAAACTAAAAGGACATGCAATGATATGGTGGGATCATCTCCAAAAGGAATGAACTACAAAAGGAAAGGAAAAGATTAAGACATGGAGCAATATGGAGAAAAGGCTCAAAGAAAAATTCTTACCTGTGGATTATTCACAAACCCTCTTTTGCTGGGAAGCGGAAGAGGCTGGGAAAATCAGAGAAGGCCTTTCACTTGTTTTAGGTGTGGATAAGAAGGACACAGAGCCTTCGAATGTTCAAATTATAACACACTAGAAAAAAATCAAGGAGGACAACCTAGAGTGAACCTGGTTCAACCAAAATTCATAGAAGCAGGAACAGAACAAGAAGTCCTACCAGACGTGGGAGAAACTCTCATGATGAGGAGATCAATGATCATTCCAGAAAAGGAAGAAGTCCCTGCAAAGAGCTTTGATGAATTGTGGCTTCGAACCAACATCTTCTAAACTAGATGCACCTTAGGTGGAAAGCTATGCCAAGTTATTGTTGATGGGGGTAGTTGTGAGAATATGGTAACTAAGGAAATGGTAGAGAAATTAAATCTGCAATGTGAGAAACATCCTTGTCCCTACTGTATTGCATGGTTTAAGAAAGCAAATGAGGTTACTGTTGATAAAATATGTTTGGTTAGGTTTACTATAGGAAAAATCTATAAGGATGAGATATGGTGTGATGTTATTCCTATGGATGCTTGTCATATTTTGTTGGGAAGGCCATGGCAGTATGATAGGAAGATCATGGACGATGGAGAGAAAAATACATATACCTTCTGGAATGATGTCTCTAAAGTGACTCTCTTACCACTTAAGGATGAAAGGAAGAATGAGACCATGTCGTTTGCAAAGGATGTTGTCAAAGAAATGAAGGTGATAGGTTGCTGCTACCCATTGGTAGAAAAAGGGGAGAAGAACTAGAAGACATAATACCACATGATGTAGCAAAGATACTAGAAGAATTTTTTGATGTTATTCCAAATGAGCTACCTAACGGTCTCCCACCAAAAAGGGATATACAACACCATATTGATCTGATTCCTGAAGCAACTCTTCCTAATCAAGAAGCTTATCGACTGAACCCAACACAACATGCAGAGCTCAACAAACAAGTAATAGAATTAGTTGAGAAAGGCCTGGTTAGAGAAAGCATGAGCCCATGTGTTGTGCCGGCATTTTTGACCCCAAAGAAGGATGGAACATGGAGGATGTGTACTGACAGTAGAAAAATTAATAAGATTACTATCAAGTATCAGTTTCCTATTCCTCATATAGAGGATATGATGGATGAATTAGCAGGGGCCAAATATTTCAGCAAGATTGATCTACGAAGTGGATACCACCAGATTCGTATTCATGAAGGAGATGAGTGGAAGACAACTTTTAAGACCTGGGATGGCTTGTATGAATGGATGGTTATGCCATTTGGGCTTTCTAATGTACCAAGTAAATTCATGAGATTGATGAATACTGTCTTACGACCCTACATTGGTAAGTTTGTTGTAGTTTATTTTGATGATATCCTAATTTATAGAAAAAACAAAGGAGACCACTTACAACACTTGAGGATCATCCTGAGTGTACTGAGGAAAGAGAAGCTCTGTGCAAATTTAAAGAAGTGCAGATTCATGCAAAATAGTTTGACTTTTCTGGGCTTTGTCATTTGTGAAGATGGTTTTCAGATGGACCCAGAAAAGGTCAAGGCAATACTAGAATGACCTAGTCCATCCAACATAACAGGGCTAAGGAGTTTTCATAGATTGGAAACCTTCTATAGAAAGTTCATTTAGAATTTTAGTAGTATTGTAGCACCCATCACAGATTGTATGAAAGGAAGGGAATTCACATGGACAACAGATGTTGAACAGAGTTTCCAATTCTTGAAGAAAAAGGTAACTGAAGCTCCTATATTGGCACTTCCAAATTTTGATAAAGTATTTGAAGTAGAGTGTGATGCTTCCCATGTTGGGATATTTGTTGTTCTTAGCTAGATAGGTAAACCAATAGCCTTTTTCAGTGAAAAGTTAAATGATGCAAGGAAGAACTATTCTACCTATGATTTAGAATTTTATGCTATTGTTCAAGCCTTAAGGCATTGGAGGCATTATCTAGTCCCATAAGAATTTGTACTATTTATAGATCACTTGGTCCTAAAATATGTGAACACACAAAAGAAATTGAATAGTAGGCATGATAAATGGGTGTCTTTCTTGCAAGGGTATAATTTTGTTTTGAAGCATAAGTCTAGAAAGTAGAATCAGGTTGCTGATGCCCCAAGTGAGTGTGTTACACTCATAACTACAATGGAATTAGAGGTCATTGGTTTTGATGCTTTAAATTTTGGTATGAGGCTGATGATGATTTTTGGGAAATTATAGAGAAGATTAAAGAACCCAGAACTAATCTTTTGGATCACATGAGAGGAGAATACTTTATGCAGGATGGTTACCTCTTTAAAGGGAAACAACTTTCTATACTAGCTAGGTCCATGAGGGAAAATATTATTCAGAAATTTCATAGTGGTGGTTTGGTCTGTCACTTTGGGAAGGACAAGACAATAGCCTTGGTTGAAGACAAGTACTACTGGCCAAAACTGAAAAGGGACATTACTAAGTATGTGGCAAGGTGTAGAATCTGTCAAGTGGCTAAGGGTCACTCCCAAAACACAAGATTGTATATACCTCTACCTATACCCATCGAGCCATGGATAGATGTGAGTATGGATTTTGTATTGGGGCTTCCCAACACTAGAAAGGTATAGATTCTATCTTTGTAGTTGTTGATAGATTCTTTAAGATGGCTCATTTTATTGCTTGTAAAAAGACTAATGATGCCACTAGGATAGCCAACTTATTTTTCTCAGAAGTTGTTAGACTCCATAGCATTCCAAAGACTATCACTTCTGATAGGGATACTGAGTTTTTGAGTCATTTCTGGAGGACCTTATGGAAGAAGATGGGAACACAGTTGCAGTTCAGCAGTGCCTATCATCCCCAAACTGATGGGCAAACTAAGGTAGTCAATCGGAGTTTGGGAAACCTGTTACAGTGTATTGTTGGTGAAAAGCCCAAGTAGTGGGACTTAGCATTGCCTCAAGCAGAGTTTTCTTACAATAGTTCTGTTATCAGATCAACTGGAAAGTCTCCTTTTCAGATCGTATATGGTAAGAATCCTCAAGGTTTTTTGGACCTTGTACAACTCCTTGTGCAAGATAGAATTAGCGATGATGGGGAAGCATTTGCTAAACACCTTCAACAACTTCAACAAGATGTGAGGAGTAAATTATAGGATACCAATGAGCGATATAAGGCTACTGCAGATGCCAGTAGAAGGAGACAGGTATTTAATGCAGGTGATTTGGTGATGGTGTACTTGCGGTGTGAGCGATTTCCCATTGGCACATATCATAAGCTGAAATACAAAAAGATAGGTCCTTGCCAAATTTTGAAGAAGATCAATGATAATGCTTATGAGGTTTGTCTACCAAATGATCTGGACATTTCTCCTGTCTTTAATGTTTCTTATTTATATGCATTTCATGGAGAACTACCTGAGCCAACCACTACAGATTAGGTGGATTGGCATCACCACCTTCCAAGCAAAAAGAAGGAACAGATTGCCCACATTCTAGACAAGCAGTGTACAGTCACCCGGAATGGTCATTATAATAGGTACCTGATTCAGTGGGAGGGATTACGAGCAACAGATAGCACCTAGATCTTAGAATGGGAAGTGATGAAATTAGACCCCACAAAGTTGTAGTAGTTCACAGACAACCACTTGTAGGATCTACATTCCTTTAAAGAAGGGGAGAATGATGCAGGTCTCTTCGTAGGTCATCATCTCATACAGAAACTTCTGGAGGCCATAACTTTTGACTCAGGTCTGGGTTTTTGCTAAAAAATTTTGGGTCCGTGCCTTAGGTGGTGGAATTTTTTTTGCTAATGATGTCAGATTGATTGGGGTCCTTTTTAGCACTTTTTCAGGAGCTGAAAGTTTTATCTCGGGCTCTGAAATCAGCTTTTAGTGTTTTTTCTCTAGTTTTTAGAAAGTTGTATTTTATAATAAATTTGAGTTTATGTTATCAAATGTTGGATATGAGTTGGCAATTCATTCTAACTTAGTCGAGGGCATGTTTAGGGAAAATCTCAGCTTTTTAGGTGTTGTTTCAAAAATTACCAAAAATGGCAAAAAACACCTGTGGGAAAAAATTGCCAAAAAATGGTAATTTTCAGATTTCTTGTTTTTTCTAGTTTTTTGGTTACTTAAGATTTTGCAGAAAATTGTAGTGGGAGTTAGTGATGAACGAATAATATTGAAGGTTTGAAATCTATGTTTCTATCTGGTAATTGAATATTATTGTTAACAAAGGACTGTGTGCTACATCAATCAGAAAATGACATTTTCTAGATTTTCCCTAATTTGAGGTTAGTACTTGTATTTCAATTATTTCAGATTTCAAGCACAATTCTCCATAGAAAAATATAGGATTTCTCTCTCTCTTTCATATTCTCCATAGTTTGATTTGATTATGCATTGACCTTTTGGTTGATCAAATTCGATCTCTCCTTTGGGAATTTGGATTTAGGAGTGGATCTCATATTTCCCCCATACATTACATTTGAATAGGTGTGATTCTATTTTACCACTATTCAATATATATATATATATATATATATATATATATATATATATATATATATATATATATATATATATATATATATATATATATATATATATATATATATATATATATATATATATATATATATATATATATATATATATATATATATATATATATATATATATATTATTTCAATTAACACTTTATTTTATTAAAAATTCTTCAATACTTAAAAAAATAAAAACAAAGAATTATTATTTAAATTTTTGAATAGGGGATTTTCAGTTTTAACATTATAACATTCTAATGTTATAATTTAATATATGATAAAGGTAAACTAAAATTAACAATTAATATAGAAAATCCCATTTTATCCATTTTCACAAAATAAATTACACATAAGTTAATTATAACCTTAAATTTTAACAAAGATCAGATATTAGTATTATATTTATATTATATAATATATGAATAATAAATATATTATTTAAGTTAACACTTTATTCTATATTAAAAATTCTTTAATATTTATTTATTTTTAAAATTTAAAATAAGCATCTAAATTCATTTTTTTAATGGACAGAATTCACTATTTAGATTTTAAAAATTTGAATATTATAAAATACAAAAAAATAAATTATACATGATTTAATTAGAAGCTTAAAGTTTTAAAAAAATGATATATATTAATATTATCTTTAAACCTTATAGTATATGTATACTAAATATATTATTTCAATTAATAGTTTATTATCTATTGAGAATTATTCAATACTTATTTACTTTTAAGAATTAAAATAAAATGTTTTCTTTAAATTTGAATATAACAATGCCTTGTACTAGCCCCGTTTTGACAACATAGTGAGGTTGTATTCTCAGTTCCTTCTATTGTTGCAAGCCATTCGTAGTTTCCATATGCATTGTTGATGTTTCCTAATGTAGCATTCTTTTTATGCCATATATTATAGCATGGACATGTATTCATGAATTATTTATGTATTCTTATGGCCATGGATGATATACTTATGTTGTGGGCCATTGATGTTTTGAAGCTAGTAGCCATTTATGTGTATTCAATGGAATGCATTTGTTTCATCCTTGGTTGTCATAGAAAGTGTTCTATGGAAAATAATAGGGGAAAATTGACACATGTATGCTTCTATGTATATAAATAGAAGTTTAGATAAGTGAAATTCCCATATATTCATATATGGATTTTGTGCAAATAATGAAACAATTGTCATTCTTATCTCTTTTTTCCATATCTCCTATTATATTATGCTCCCTTGCAACAACTATCAAGCATACTTGCAAGATGTTTCTACTTAATTTTATATGGGAAAAGAAAGAAATTAAAAAAGGAAACAACGATATTATGCACAACACATAGAAGAAATCTTTAAAAAATGGCATGCACAATGCTTGCCATAAGTAGTGTGGTTACTCATGTCTCTGCTATAGCAACCTCATCAAACTGTGACTATAACATAACACTCATAGTAGCCCCAACCTTCTGAATCCTTTTCCTCTGAACCACTTATCAAAAAATTATGTTCTCATAGCCCAATGTAGCCATCTTTATCATCATTAAAATATACACAAATATTAAAATATGTTAAGCAGTGCATTGATGTATTGTTAGATCTACACACATGTGCCATCTAAAATGAAAGATATGTTAGTATGCAAATATAGAAAAAAGAGAATTGGATTGTATGTGCAAGATGCTATGCTGAAAAAGGGATTCAATGTTTCTCTTTGCAAAATAACATGGACCTAGGTGAACAACCTCCTGTTCTTAAAAAAATTAGTCAAGTAGAGGAGATGCTTATATCCAAGTTTTCTCTAGTTTTGTAGACGTCTCTTGCAAAAGGGGTGAATATAAATATAGTGCCCACACAATAAATTTTCCACATGCTATCTTAAGTAGTGCATCCACATTTCCTCACAAATTACAAGGTCTCGAATTCCTCATTACTCGTAGATCAAATGCAGAGGGAGAAAATTATCAATTTTTTATAAAGAAGTCTCATGTTATGGATGCCCTAGAGTACAAAATCAAATTTAATCAATAATATAGTAATATTATCATTTATTATGATGCTCTTAATTTGTTTCTAACTGCTAACTCTGATGTATAAAAAATGTTACATAGTTTGAAACAAAATGTTGACAAATCAATTATTTTGCATGTAGAGGATAATTTAGAAATAAAAAATGAATGTAGTTTGCAAGCCTCTTCATTGTTTGTACCAAAAGTATTGAGCCTTGAGAGATAGTTAAAAATATCTTTCACCTTATGATGCAGGGCACCCTCCGTAGGTCATCATCTCATACAGAAACTTCCGGAGCCCATAACTTTTGACTCAGGTCTGGGTTTTTGCTAAATTTTTTCGGGTGCATGCCTCAGGTGGTGGCATTTGTTTTTCTAATCGATTGGGGTCCATTTTAGCACATTTTTGGGAGTTGAAAGTTTCATCTTGGGCTCCGAAATCAGCTTTTAGTGTTTTTTCTCTAGTTTTTAGAAAGTTCTATTTTGTAATAAATTTGAGTTTATGTTATCAAATCTCAGATATTAGTTGGCAATTCATTCTAACTTAGTCGAGGGCATGTTTAGGGAAAATCTCAGCTTTTTAGGTGTTGTTTCAAAAATTACCAAAAATGGCAAAAAACACCTGTGGAAAAAAAGTGCCAAAAAAGGGTAATTTCTGGATTTCTTGTTTTTTTCTAGTTTATTGGTTACTTAAGAGTTTGTAGTGAATTGTAGAGGCAGTCAGTGATGAATGAACAATATTGAAGGTTTCAAATCTGTGTCTTTATTTGGTAATTGAATATTATTGTTAACAGAGGATTGTGTGCTACATCACCTTAAGAGCCCTAAAAATAACATTATCCCTGATCCTAGAATCAACCCCTCTCTAATAAATGAATACAATATTTTTGGGTTTCTAGATATGGCTTTCCCTTGTTTGTTCCCAACTAGTGTTGCCCTTGCTCTTCAATCTTGGGAAAAATATGTTTACCTTCATGAATATGCTTTGCATTTTATGAGATATCATGATAAAATATTTTCAAAACATGTTAGGTTTCTATATTTTCTATACAATTTTATTATGAGACACCACTGCCAACAACTAATTGTTGTTTCCATCAAAACTATCTTATAAGATGCTTCCTGAATTAGTTTTCAATCTGTCAATCAATAATTCCAAGATAGTATAGATGATCATGTGCAAAACTAAATAATATGATTTCACACATCCTAAAGAGGCACTGGTGCATACTATAACAAGTCTTGAAGGGAACTTATTTTTATGATAGGACAAGTTGGAACCCCTACAGTTTTTTTCACTATGAATGTAACTAATACATGGTGGTATGACCTTGATAAAATATTCTTGATCCTTGACAAGGAAAACATTCATTTATCAAGAAAATAATTTATCAATAGTATTGTTCAAAATGTACATATAACTTCACTTTACGTGTACCAAAGGTTCATAATTTTCCATCGGGAGGTTATCCTTAAGTTATTGCAATAAACTGATTATTGGTATATATTTGAATGAAAAATTCATGGATATGGTCACATCCATGGCTTATTATGTTTGTCCAGTGCACCCAAAATGGATATTATTGACTTATCTAACAATGATCAAATTGAGGAAACTAAATCATTCTTTGATAAATATGTATCATCTTGGAAGCTCGGCAGTGAATTGTAGTCAGAAAATATATCCAATTATTCTTCCTTTGATGATCCATGCATGAGTGACACCACACAAATTTTATCCATTGATGGCATAGCTTATTATGAAGCATTACTCAATATTGTTCAAAGACAAAAAATATGGAGAACACACCTACCTAAGGAAAAATAGCCAAGCATTAGGATGTTATTACAAAGCTCCTTCATCTACACAATAGGCATCTATATTAACGCTTGATGAAAAGAAGAATGCATCTTACACACCTATAAGAAATGATAACCTTTTAAATAATCAAAAGCCCCACATGTTTGTACTATTGTGAACAAACATTGATTTCCTTCATATTATTTCCAAAAGAGTTGTCCTACAATACATTTCAAAATATGCTTTCAAATCATAAAAGAGGTCTAAATCATATATTGACATGTTATTAAATATTGTGCATGCAATTGATATTGAAGAAAAGGTTTTGATTTCTTATCAAAATTTTATGATGGGCATAATATAAGATCATAATATTAGAGCGCAAGAGACTTTCCATATTCTAAAAATATTTCTACCGGTTATCTATAGATTCTAATTTATATCATTGAATGTTGGAAAAAAACTTGTACAATGCATGGCAACCTCTAAAGATGATAGTCAAATTTCTATGAGTTACATCCATCATTACATAAAGTGACCATTGAACATGGAGATACTTTCTATGATACAATCAACACAAATGTATGCACATAGTGCTAGCCAGAAAAAGGTAAATGGAAAAGAAGAGAAAAGAAGAAATTGTAAATGTCCACCCTTAGTCTAAAGAGCTGCCAAATGAAGAAAGTGAGGATTTTGAAACTTTTTTTTGGAGTGGACTTCTTTTATATAAAAAATTTCATTTTATACCTCTATATGTTGGCATAACAACACATAAATAATAGCTAACTACAAACTATTCTTTGTTATTAATTATACATAGTGGCATATTTACTAAACATGAGGATGAGGATCATGACACCATTCAGTGCACATGAACCATGACATGGATCTTAATGCATGTGAATTCCTATCTCAAATAGGTGCCAAAAATAATATTAAATTTTAAAAGACCTCTTATACACTAAGTTTGTGCCTTTGTCTCAAGCTCTCGTAGTCTTGATAACTCAGTATAACTTGGGAATCATCTCAAGGTTGTGGGAGCTCTGCTAACTAAGATGAAACCTCCAGGTTCTAGGCTAGTTCCTCTTGGATAATCACCCTGATTTGCTTCTTGACTGAAAAGTAAACTTTTGAAGGAAAGGGTTAGAAGGAATGCATGGAAAGGGAAATAACAGGAAGCAAACTATCCTACTAGGTGATGCATTGAAACTAGGGTTTGGATCTCAGTATAGAGGGATGAAACCAGTGAGGGAAATAGGTCTAGGAGCTCACAACTTACTGAATAGGCTTACATAAGTGTTTCATAAGAGGGCCTGAATAGAAGACACCACTTATGACCTGTAAATAGACATTCACTTCTGCAACTCAGTGTAGGATTGAGACAAGACTGCTAGGGGTTATAGCATACCCACAAACATCTAAATTAGATCAAACACGGGAAAACACAAAAAATTACAGAAAGCAAGAGGTATCAGAAAACCTAAGATATCACTGAAAACATCATACACTTTAATCCAATAAGAGATAACTAGGAGATCAAAACTTACTGAATAGGCTTACATAAGTGTTTCGTAAGAGGGCCTAAACAGAAGACACCACTTATGACCTGCAAATAGACATTCACTTCTGCAACTCGGTGTAGGATTGAGACAGGACTGGTAGGGGTTATAGCATACCCACAAACATCTAAATCAGATCAAACATAGGAAAACACACAAAATTATAGAAAGCAAGAGGTATCAGAAAACCTAAGATATCACTAAAAACATCATACACTTTAATCCAATAAGAGATAACTAGGAGATCACAACTTACTGAATAGGCTTACATAAGTGTTTCATAAGAGGGCCTGAACAGAAGACACCACTTATGACCTGCAAATAGACATTCACTTCTACAACTCGGTGTAGGATTGACACAAGATTGCTATGGGTTATAGCATACCCACAAACATTTAAATTAGATCAAACACAGGAAAACACACAAAATTATAGAAAGCAAGAGGTATCAGAAAACCTAAGATATCACTGAAAACATCATACACTTTAATCCAATAAGAGATAATCCACACAAGACAAGCATAACGACAAAAAGAATGTCAGAAAATATTTTTCATTATCTGAATTATCAATGGGAGATTACAAAGAGTAGAAAAATAGAGGACATGAAAGTGTCTCAGATAGCTTTCTAAGAAAGAAACTTTCTTTTTTACAAAATGTGAACTCCGAGCTCTACAAAAGCTCCAAAAAGAATATATACACCTCTGCACATAGGAAGGAATCAAACCTAATTAGGGCCATAAATATCTGCAATAGAATAATCAAAAACCCTAAACTAGTTGTGTCTGATCATAAATGCTTTTCTAGAAATATCACGACAGATCAAATATATCTTCCTTTCTGTGTCCATTCCTATACTGATCTTGCTCATAGAAAAAAACATTGACCTGACAACCTCCTTGCAAGCCCACTGAGTCATTAAGGCTCCAAATTTGATCTTCGCAAAAATTTGAATTTAAAATAGAAACGGTCACAGGTGGCGCAAACTCATTAATGCTTCATGAATGCAAGAACATCGACACTGTACATCAGGAACACAAAATCAACCTGCGACTGCCACCTAGATCCTCTTCATCACCTTCACAACCATCCTAGTGACATAAACTCCCAGCTACTCACCGCTCGTAAACATCCCCTATAGAAGAAAGCCCGCCAAAACTGGCCGCACTGCTTTGAAAAAGCACTTGTCGCATGATCGCATGAGCTCAAAAGCCTTCATGTGATAATGCGACAAGCCTTTGGAATCTTCTATTCACTGCCACAAGACAACTCGGGCCTACAAAATATTCAAACTCCTAGCAAAAACCCACACTCGAGATCCGACTGCAATTTTAACCCTAGCTTCACCCTAGGTTTATTTCCCTCTTCGTCGCTAAGTCACTTAACTTTTTCCTTAACTCTGGTTCCATCTGAAGACTATGTGAAATCCTTAACCATGCAACTGGGCTCTCATTTTACCAACCCCGAGCCCACTTACACCACTTGACATTCTATTATTCAGCCTAGTCACTACATCTACAACCACCTCAACACCCTCCTGACACAGATGCACTCAAAATTTTGGATTCCCATCTAACAGCGGGCGTAAGATCGCATGGGCAAAGAATATACCTTATGCTTTTATGGAAACCATAGATCTCCTTTCAACTAGGACCCCACTAACACATCGGTCCACCTACAAAAAGAGTATCAAACGGTTGTCGCTATACCGTGATGCTAAAGATTGAGCATCTTGGATCCCCGGTATAACGATAACCGCCAGATCAAACTGGATGTTAAGGTTTTTAGAAATCCCTAACCCCACGGACCCACTGACAACCACCATGTAGCATACAAACTAGCCAATCAAATGCTACCAAATGGATA
This sequence comes from Chamaecyparis obtusa, assembly GCA_027943335.1. Lineage (NCBI taxonomy): Eukaryota > Viridiplantae > Streptophyta > Pinopsida > Cupressales > Cupressaceae > Chamaecyparis > Chamaecyparis obtusa. The sequence goes on along the minus strand of BSBK01012903.1, from coordinate 18,491 downwards.
CGTTGGAGACCCTTCTGACAACAAGACCCACAACAGACTAAGATCACATCAGACAGTTGTCGCTATATAGATAGCTTAAAAAGGCATCAACTTTCCTTAGCGGTGTAGCGACAGCCACAAGATTTGTCAAGCATTAACCTTTGAAGATGAGGAATGGGCCTACCAAGAGGTGTCACCCTGTCGCATGATCGTAAGGGCTCAAAAGATTCCTTGTGAACATGCGACAGCCACAAGAATTTGAGGAAAGCCCGCCACCGGGCCCCACCAGGTCAGAGTTGCGCACTTATGAAATGATTGCCGCCAGAGGAAGAAGTCTGAAACATAAGAAGGGTTGAAAACACAAAGGGTTTTTGAGCACAGGTCGAAAACACACTGAGCTTTCGGACCAAAAGGTAGAAAACACAGAGGGTTTTTGGGACTTTGACAACTTTTTGAAACCCTGCAATAGTATTTCCTACAACCATTCAAACTTGAATAACTTCCTAGGTTTTATGAATGAGCGCATGTGATCAGAGCTGGAGCAGGGTGACACATTAAAGAACATGGCGCCAAGAGCACAAATTATAGAACTTTTTGGATCAACTTGGCAAGTGAAAACAAGTTGTAGCAGGGCGGGACAAAAATAGAGACCTGGAAACATGGCCAAATTTGCAAAAATGGAAATTTTGGGCAACATTTTAGAAATTTTTGTGGGATGTCAGCCTACTAGACATTAGACCAGTGGTCTTGAAGCAATCCATTGGGCATGGGGTCATCTCAGGAACACAAAACTTTGACAGGGAGACAAAAAATTGTGCTCGAGCACTTCTTAGAAAACCAGGAAAAACTAATCTAGAAAGCAAGGAAGCTAGCCTAGCCTAAACTAACTAGTGTAGAGACCTAGTTAAACAAAACCATTCACTGGTTGTGAAAAATAGCTTCCCATCCTTCTCAGCTTACAATAATCCACATGTTCCTAGAAAGTTATTAAAAGATAAATACAAGAGACATGTAGAATCACCTACTTGACAAAGATCTGGCTGATATAGATTTTGCTCACTTGGTCAAGTTGATCGTAGGCACCATCATTCTGAGGAGAAACAACAAGCAGCGATGAGACTTTACTTACTTGGCCAATGGGGACAACAAGCTGATCTAGTTCATTCACAGCTTCAATTTCTGATGGAAAATCATATTGGGATGCTGGCACAACTTGTAGTCCTTTGATAACCTCCAACCTGGCCAAATATCTGATAGGGAAACCATGAGAGATGCTGGACCTAGAGCTCTCCTTGATAAACTCAGGCCCCTTAGAGATTACTTTAGTCTGATTGATCTAGTTCTTATGCTGACCGGAAATGACTATCTCCTATAGATTGTAGGTGTCCTTCGGAAGTGTGGGCTTGTCATCAAGATGCAAGAAAAAGTACTCCATCTTGTTCTAGAATTGATCTTCCTCTTCTTCTTCTACACTCTTTTGTAGGAGAAGTATACCATTTTTAGCACAACTATCATGATTTGTTGAGGACTTATTTATCTTAACCTATTCGGAGAGAGCCTCCCTTAGATGAGCAATCTTCTGCTCAATGATCTCCTTTTCTTCCTCCAGTTGAGAGCATTTCTCAACTTGCATCTGATAGCCTCTTTTATATGTTTCAGTTGTAGAAGCTAGGGATCCAATATTTTGTTTGAGATCATGTAGCTCTCTCTCTCATGAAACTCCTCATGAGCTCTCAGTTCCTTTTCTTTCTCAATCTAAAATTCGTTGCCTCTATCAAACATGACCTCCATCAAAACCTTTTGGTCTTGGACCACCTTTTCACAATTATTCTTATGAATTTCCAACTCCTCATAAGAAACCCTCTGAGCTACTAATGTTCTTTGAAAATATTTGTCTTTCTCAGCTATAGCAGAACTAACCTTAATTAGGTTTTCCTTGTAAACTTTGTGTAGTGTTGCCAGGTTGCTAGTAAGGGTTGCATGACTTTTTTGTTGTCATGCAATGATTTCTTCACACTGCTTCCATCTAGCATCAAACTACTCCTTTTCTTATGTCTGCATATGCCCCCTTTGTGTTTCCAGTACCTCCTCATAGTGTTTCTTTTGTGCTTCTAGCCCCTCAGCAAGCTTGGCCTCATTTCTTTTGTATTGTTTTGCCAGATGCCTCTTGTAACCTTGATCCTGCTGAGCCAAAGCTTGTTGTTGTTAGATCTGGGCATGATGAACATGCTCTTTTAGGGAAAACATCTCCCCTTGAGGTTTCTGGTATGTGTATTGATGCTGCCATGATGCTAGAAATTGGGTGGGTGGGGGGCAAGCATGAGGTGACTCTTGCTGACCTCCATGAAATGAAGGGATACCCTCATGAAAAGAAGGATGGTAATCCATTCTAGGTACTGAATCTCCTTGAAACCAGTAGATGTGAACTTGGAGTCATCAGATATGAAAAACAATGACCTCTTAAAGGTCTGCAACTTGCTGGATGCATATCAAAACCAGCAAGAACTATGAAAACTATGACTTCTCGGTCCCACCGAGCATGCCAAAAATGTTACACACTAAGTTTGCACCTCTTTCTCAAGCTCTCATAGTCTTGATAACTTAGTATAACCTGGGAATCATCTCAAGGTTGTGGGACCTCTACTAATTGAGATGAAACCTCCAGGTTCTAGGCTGGTTCCTCTTGGATAATCACCCTAATTTGCTTCTTGATGAAAAGTAAACTTTTGAGGGAAAGGGTTAGAAGGAAAGCATGGAAAGGGAAATAACAAGAAGCAAACTATCCTACTAGGTGATGCACCGAAACTAGGGTTTGGATCTCAATATAGAGGGATGAAACCAGTGAGGGAAATAGGTCTAGGAGATCACAACTTACTAAATTGGCTTGCATAAGTGTTTCATAAGAGGGCCTAAATAGAAGACACCACTTATGACCTACAAAAAGACATTCACTTCTACAACTCGGTGTAGGATTGAGACAAGACTGTTGGAGGTTATAACATACCCACAAACATCTAAATCAGATCAAGCATAGGAAAACACACAAAATTGTAGAAAGCAAGAGGTATCAAAAAACCTAAGATATCATTGAAAAAATCATACACTTTAATCTAATAAGAGATAATCCACACAAGACAAGCATAACGACAACAAGAATGTCACAAAATATTTTGTATTATCTGAATTATCAATGGGAGATTATAAAGAGTAGAAACCAGAGGATAGGAAAGTGTCTCAAATAGCTTTCTAAGAAAGAAACTTTCTTTTTTACAAAATGTGAACTCTGAGCTCTACAAAAGCCCAAAAAGAATATATACACTTCTACACATAGGCAGGAATCAAACCTAATCAGGGCCACAAATATCTACAATAGAATAATCAAAAACCCTAAACTAGTCATGTCTGATCATAAATGCTTTTTTGGAAATATCACAATAGATCAGATATATCTTCCTTTGTGTGTCCATTCCTGTACTGATCCTACTCGCAGACAAAAACCTTGACCTGAGAACCTCCCTACAAGCCCACTGAGTCATTAAGGCTCCAAATCTAATCTTCACAAAAATTTGAGTTTAAAATAGAAATGGTCATAGGTGGCGCAAACTCATTAATGCTTCATTAGTGCAAGAACATCGACACTATACCTCAGGAACATGAAATCAACCCATGACTGCCACCCAGATCCTCTTCATCACCTTCACAACCATCCTAGTGACATAAAATCTCAACAACCCACAACTCATAAACATCCCCTGCAGAGGAAAGCCCGCCAAAACTGGTCGAACCACTTTGAAAAAGCACTAGTCGCATGATCGCATGAGCTCAAAAGCCTTCATGCGATCATGCGACAAGCCTTTGGAATCTACTAGTCACTGGCACAAGAGACCTCGGGCATGCCAAATATTCAAACTACTGGAAAAAACCCACACTCGAGATCTGACTGCAATTTTAACCCCTGCTTCACCCTGGGTTTATTTACCTCTTAGCCGCCAAGTCGCTTAACTTTTTCCTTAACTTTGGTTCCATCTGGCGACTACGTAAAATCCTTAACCATGAAACTGCACTCTCATTTTACCAACCATGGGCCCACTTAAACCACTTGGCATTCTATTATTCATCCTAGTCGCTACATCCGCAAACACCTCGGCACCCTCCTGACATGGACACACTCAAAATTTTGGATTCCCATCTAACAGCGGGTGTAAGATCGCATGGCTGAAGAATATACCTTATGCTTTTATGCCAACCATAGATCTCCTTTCAACTAGGACCCCACTGACACATCGGCCTACCTACAAAAGGGGCATTGGATGGTTGTCGCTATACCATGATGCTAAAAATCAAGCATCTTGGATCCCCGGTATAACGACAACCACCAGATCAAACTGGATGTTAAGCTTTTTATAAATCCCTAACCCCACAGACCCACTAACAATCGCCACATAGCATACCAACTAGCTAATCAAATGTTTCCAAATGGATACATTGCAGACCCTTCTGACAATAGGACCCATGATAGACTAAGATCACATCGTACGGTTGTTGTTATACTGCTAGCTTAAAAAGGTATCAACTTTCCTTAGCGGCATAGCGACAGCCATAAGATCTTGCCGAGTGTTAACCTTTGAAGATGAAGAATGGGCCCACTGAGAGGTGTCACCCTCTCACATGATCGCAAGGGCTCAAAAGATTCCTTGTGAACATGCGATAGCCACAAGAATTTGAGCAAAGCTAGCCACCAAGCCCCACCAGGTCGGAGTTGTGCACTTATGAAATGAATGCCGCCAGAGGAAGAAATTCGAAACACAAAAAGGGTAAAAAACACAGAGGGTTTTTCGGCACAGGTCGAAAACACACTGAGCTTTCGGACCAAAAGGCAGAAAACACAGAGGGTTTTCGGGACTTTGACAACTTTTTGAAACCTTGCAACAGTATTTCCCGCAACCATTCAAACTTGAATAACTTCTTGGGTTTTATGAATGAGCGCATACGATTAGAGCTAGAGCATGGTGACACATCAAAGAACATGGGGCCAAGAGCCCAAATCATAGAACTTTGTGGATCAACTTCACAAGTGAAAACAAGCTATAGCAGGGCAGGACAAAAACAAAGACCTGGGAACTTGGACAAATTTGCAAAAATGGAAATTTTGGGCAACAAGACATACAATTACTAGTTAGGAAATACTTTTATCTAAACTATCAATGGAGCACAAATAATATCAATGAAAAATTGCATGAGATTGTAGCCCCATTTATACCAACAAGAAAAACTTGTAGCCAATTAGTAATTCATGGTTTAACATCTATCTATTTTATGTTACCCAAATTGGTACCCAAACAATAATTAGCATTGGATGTTATTCTTTTGTACCATACTAATCCCTACCATCCACCACTATTACACATGATTGTTCAAGGGACAACTACCATTGGTAAATCATATCTCACTTATTGCATGAGAAAAGATTTAAATACATATTTAGATATTTTCAAGAACCCTTTTCTTGTTCTTTCTCCAATAGGTGTTGTTCCTTATAATATACATGCACTAATGTTCAATACATACAATTCTTTGGATCCCTTTAAGAGAATTTTACCTTTCACAAGGGAAAACATTACTGACCTTCCAAGAATAGTTGAAACATATCAAATATCTTATAATAGATGAAATGAGGTTTTTACACCCAAAATAGTTGTTGATTAAACACAACCACTTGTGGCAAGCATTCTTTGAAAAACAAAAAAAATATTTTTGTGGCTTATCTATTACTCTTGTCAGTGATCTTAGGTAGCTTCTTCTTGTCATGGGAAAACTAATTTATGCATCTCACTCCAAGGCTTCAACTTTATGGAAAACTTTCACAATTTTTCTTACATTGCACACTATTTTATGACAACTAGGTGCCTCTAAATCACAACAAAAATTCTAAGTTATTCTTTAAAATATAAGAAATGATGAACCATTATACACATATTGGAAAACCCTTATGAAAAACACAAAAAAATAATAAAAATTTTGGGAAGCAAAGAGAATTTGATACCTCAATCCATTTATTTTCTACTAATGGTTTTGTAAGAGAATATAATAATAAAAATGTTTAATCATTCAAACCCTCCAATTTCTCTAAGTATTGCACAAATTGGCCAAGATATACATGTTAAATATGAAAATGACAAGAAAATCCCATTACAATTAATTTTATACATAAATCGACAAGAAATGTTAATATGGCATCTCATCATTCACCTATTGGTTAATAGATAAAGTACACATCAATAATCATGCTTTCTTTTCTCCAATTCATTTTTTACAATTAAATTTCCAATGTTAATATTCAACTTATCTATGTAATATTGCATCAGTTACAAGCTAAGGTTTTTGTTGCGCCAAAAGATTGACCTTTTAAATCCTATTACAACCACCAAACTTATAGAAGACATAGGAGGAAGTTAAGCCATGTTGCGAATCCCAAGGGGAGAGATGAGTATTTTTTCCAAAAATAACCCCCTCAGTAGTACCCGAGGGTATTCAAACCTGTGACCAAGCTATGATACAACTTGTTAGAAATAGGAAATACTGAGAAGGGGGGCTGAATCAGTATTTCACAAACTTTTACCTTTCCACAAGTATGGATATATTTAATTAACTTGTAACTTGAATAAGAAACTAGACTTAATAGAAAACACAACCATAAAACAATAGAAATCATAACACTATGTTCTCAAGGAAACCTTTTCTAAGGGAAAACCTTGATGGGGATGGTACCCACAAATCATACACTAATGAAAAGTATCTTGTTAAATATATTGACCTTGTTAGGAGTCTATTACATCTGTATAGTCTCTCGATCATTGTTAGAGGACTTAGGCCTTGTTAGAAGCCTAAACCCTATTAGAATTTGGTATTACAAAAGATGAATGTATGAAAGAGGAGTCAACTTTTGAAACATGCAATATATAATTATAATATTTAATACAAAAGATAGAATACAAAAACCTTATACTGCTACTGAATATCATCAGTATTCTAATCTAGCTTTTCGGCTCTTCATAAAACTTGTTATCAACTTACACTTTTTTTTATCATACATTCGATTTTGCATCAATACCATAGAATTACATAAGTATTGCACATGTCTTTTTTTTTCTTATTACAAATTACTTTCCTTTATACAACATATCTCAAATATAGCTTTCTAGTAAGCTTGAACGTCTCCATAACATAACATTAACTCTTTCTAGCTTAGGGTTAACATTTAGGATGTCATCCCTAATTATTTAAGTCATTATTTTGATAAAAAAAAAAAAATCCCTTAACCCAAAAAACTCATTTACTAGTTGTTGCTCTATTCTGTCAGCTCAACACTATTTCTATAAAATATTAAGAACTCTATCTATACATTATGTATAGACTTGCACTCTTAACTATAGCTTCATCATACCTTATATAATCTATGCTCAAGTTTTCTTGTGCTAGAAATACTTATGCAAACTTTGCTGATCAAAATAGTCTCTATGTTGATAGATAAACACTATTATACTTAGACAATTTCCTTAAGTTCCCATCCATAACTTTATCTCTAAATCATGTTGTCTTAATGCTGACTATATGTTGCCATAATGAGAATGTAGGATTTGAGAAATACAAATCCACAAAACCTGAAGATCACCTGCATACAAAAACCTATTACAAGGAAGTAGAGACAAGAAGAGGGCAAGAGTTTGACTCAAAAATATGAAGATGAAAATATCTTCAAATAATGAATGAATAAAATATACAATGGATCATCCTTATAAAGGAGATGGAAAGCCTTGAAAGGCAAACCCTAGTGCATGTAATAATTAGTTTAATTATTACATGACTAATGGATGCAAGTTTATATTTAAAATAACTAGCACGCATGTGTGTTTAAATATAAAAAACTAAAGAAAAAGATTTCACATCTTAAGAAGGGAGTAAAGTTAATCGATATAATTAATACTTTACTGTAACACCCCCCCTTAAGATGAGCAATAATACAGCTACAAATAATGCAAGAAGAAAGAAAAGGAAACTACAATGCTGAAAGCATAAACATGGGTCCCAACAACATGCTCTGATGAGGTACCCAGCACAAAAGAGAGTCTCTATAAAGTGGAGAAATAGAGAAAACCACATGGAAAAAAGTCTACTCCAAAAAGAGACAAAGACTAGTCTGAAGGACTAAAGAAGCCTCCAAAACTAGGGATATTCCAGAAAATAGGAACAAAAATGAACATGTAGAACATCACTAAAGCAAGAAGATGCAAACTTTGTCAAGAAGTAACTGATAATCTAAAGATCCTCCACTAAAATAGAGCATGACTAGGTAGAGAAGACTGTAATCTTTATGAGTGCCCTCAAATGACGCTACTCAAACCAAGAGGTAAACAATGGAAAACAACTGAACTTGAAGATACAGATGGTATAAAACACCAAAGCCTGAAGAGCTGATCAATCAAAGATGGAAGAGTGCCTCTAAAAATAGGAAAGAAAGAGTGTCTACTATTAATATGATTTAGAACAATAGAGAGGGTGGGTGAATCAGTTGTTCTTAGGTCTAGATGTATCAAACAAACTTTAAAATCTTCAAAAAATCAAATCTAATAACCAACATCTATTTGATCATTACTGATTGCATAACATAAGTGTATAACAGTGCAGTCCACTTATCCAATAGCATCTAGCTTGTAAAACACAAAAATGTTAAAACCAAAACATTCACACAAGTGTCAACACCATGATTTATAGTGGAAACCCAATTAGGGAAAAACCAATTTGTAACATGTTACTATTATGTTCACTCTTCTGAAGTGAGCTCTATGAAAAGCCAACCCTATCAAAGGTTACAAACACAATGTCAGGTGTGACCCGATTAAAGGATTTAAACCACTCTGTTAAAAGTGCACCTTGTTATAGGACTTACATACACTCTATTAGAATGAAACCTTGTTCAAAGGATTTATACATATGACTATTAGGTCAACCTCTGTTAAAAGGATTTTGACTATTACAATGGTTAGAAAGTAGTAGTAGTATTGATCTGAAAAACATACAACTCACTTTGCAAATATCAGATCCAATTCCGTACACATATGCTGTCTTACTGACTGTGAACCTTTACAATCTCCATCACTGATCTACTCCAAACTCTCTTCAAGCAATCACAACACTTCTCCTTCAGCCTTCTTTTCTTAGATAGTCAATAACATCAACAATACTTCTAGCATTCACCTCTCAATAACCTCTTGCTTAGGTTTCCTTAATACTTCATCTATTAGGTCAATACATCTTTTTCTGCTAAATCTTCTTCGTAGATCTTAGGGTTAGGTCAGATTCATTGAATCCATCCTACATTATGTTCTTTGGCTATCCTTCTAGAAATATCTTGAAGCTCTTAATAGATTTACAATAAGACATTTTAAAGTGCATTAAATGCTTTCAATCAATCAATAAATAAAGTCAACACATTTTACATAATCCAAGAATTCAACGATGTTAGCTGGAAATTTGAATTCTTCCTCAAATGAAAAATACTGTGTTCAACTTCTCGGTCTTCAATAGAAAGCTTAGTCACCATATAAACTATTTCCTCGGCTAACACTGTCTTCCTCAACAATTAACTAGTGTTCGGTCAACATTGAATTTACTTGGCATATACTATTTTGTTCGACACTAACAACACTTGGCTTACAGTAGATTTCTTCACTTTTTCTCAGTTAAGCCTACCAGTTTAGTCCTCATTCTTACTTAGATAAACAATACATTGTCTTATCATTGTGCCACATAATCAAGTACTCATTGAAGTATCAAGATAACTCAACCTTTCCTTAGGTGCTATTGTTACCAACCTTGCCTATCCCCTTAGCAACACTCAAATAGATATAATACTTTCTTAAATAGCAATAGTCTCACTAGTTTAGGTTTTATATCAATGACAATACAATAATTGCTTCAATTGTAGTTTCCAACAATCTCCCTCTTTTGCATTCATGGCAACACCATATGAATATCACATGAACTACCAACCAATCCAAAAACTTATATGTCCATCAGAGATATTAATAATATCCTTAGCTTCATTCTGATAAAGAATTAATTAGTGATGCTTGACCATTCACTAAATCTCTCCCTGTATCTTGATCTTCTCATTCTACGTATTCATCTATGATCATCTCCCTCTTTGACAAAAATTCCAAAGAAACAACAAAAACATACATCCTGCTAATGTAGATATCATCTCTTTAGTTCAGTAACCTTATTTCTCCCTCTGTCATCTTTTCTTATGACTAATTCTTGGCTTTGCTATGCTTTTGACAACTCTAGGCTTCTCCTAAAGTGTGACCTTTTTCTGCATCAACTTGTTAGATATTCTTTGCAGCACATTTGATGCAGTGTTCCTAGCTTGACTAGGTAGCCTCAGTTAGGGGAAGGACCCCTAATTGACTTCTTAGGTATTCATGAGCTTCTTTAGGTAAAGCCTTAGTGAATATGTTTGCTAATTGTTCCTTTGTATTAACATATTGCATGCAGACCTCTTTATCTTGTACCAGTTCTCTCAAGTAATGATACTTGATGGCTATGTGTTTGGACTTTGTGTGCATCACTAGATTCTTAGAGATGTTGATAGCACTTGTGTTGTCATAGAAAATGACAACTGGTTCAATGATTTCTTCTTTCATGCCTACCAACAATTGCTTTATCCATATCAAATTTGAAGAGTTCACAGCTGTAGACACATACCACTTAAAACATTGAAAAACATCAGATTTTTCCTTTAAGAACATTACATGCATCATTCTGGTATAATCATCAACAAACAGGATAAAATATCTAGCACCACAATAGCTTTGGACACCCATTAGTCCACAAAGGTTGGTATGAAACAAATCTAAGATATTCTCAGAAGTAAAAGTTTTTCTCTTGAAACTAGACTTTGTCATCTTACCCAACTGACATTCTTTGCACATTACATTCTCAAGTTTCTTCAATCTAGGTAGACCTGTCACTTTCTTTTTCTTACTAATTTCTACCAGATTATCGAAGTTAATATGACATAGCCACTTATGCCATAACCAAATATCATCAAGTTGTGCAATCATACATGTTTCTTTAGATAGGTCTACATACAACAAATTACTTCTTATCTATTATCCACTTCCAATCAGTTCACTAGTGGAATCAAATATTTTAGCCTTTCTGTGATGAAATTCCCCTCGGTAGCTAGTGCTATTAAGTTGTGCAACACTCAAAAGATTATAGTTAAGACCCTTAACCCAATAAGCATTTTCTTAAGTGATCTTATCATTCAGCTTAATCAATCCTTTTCCTCTAATAGGACATGGTGCATCATTACCAAATTTCACACTCCTACCTTTATAATGATCTAAAGTATCAAACTTACTCTTATCTCTAGTCATATGATGTGAACAACCACTATCAATAATCCATTTATCATTTTTTTTCACATAAGATATCAATGCAGTTTTCTCATCCTCATCAAATGCATCTTTCAATTGCAACATAGACAACCTCAATTTCAAAATCATCACTATTAGTGTCATTTCCTTCTTTGACAATGTAGCAAGATTTCTTACCTTTTCCTTTGTAGTCCTTGTACTTTTGATAACTTTTATCTTCTCTTTTTTCTTTTATTCTTGATGTCTCTTTGTTCATCCTTATTATCCTTGTCAGGACATCTAGCAGCTATATGACCAACTTTATTACATGAAAAACATATAATAGGGAGTTTACCTTTATACTTTTCCTTTTCCCCCTTTTCATTCTTCTAGCCATAAGAGCTTCTAGATCCTCAAGTTCTTCATCAGATCTTTCATTGTCACTTTCACTTTCACTTTCACTTATGCATCTTTCATTTTCCTTCTTTGACTTACTCAGAACCATTTGTGACTTAAAAGTGGGATTCAATATTACCAATAGTAAAGTTATCATAGTTAGAAAGTTCAAAAGCAGTAAGCTTACCAACCAAACTTTCCAAAGTAAGAGCATTAGTAGAGTTACATCTAGATTCCTGAATTGTAGAAATTTTGATTGCATAGATAGGATGCAGAGTTCTCAATACTTTTCCTATTATAGTTTCATCCTCAATAGTTCCATTTTCTCCTCTAATAGGAATTTACAACTTCTTTTATTCTACCACAATAAATGTGCAATATTCTCACCTTCTTGCATTCTCATTTCATCAAATTTAACTCTTAGGCTGTCATCTTTTGCTCTCAACACATTTTTGTCACTGCCATAAATGTTTGCAAGGGTGTCCCACATTTTCTTTGCATTATTGCAGTCTTTAATGTCTTCAAAATTCTGGATAACTTAGGGTAGATGCAATCTCCAACATTGCTTGGTTGTGCTCTTGTTTAGCTTTCATTTCCTTGGTAGTTAGAGGTGCAATAGGTCTGGCATAGTCATGCTTAATGTAATACTTTGCAGAATCATCAATACCAGCCAGATGCAACTTCATCAAGACTTTCCATGCAAGGAAGTTCTCCCTCATTCAGCTTTGGTACCTCCTTCTTATACATCTTGATCCATTTGCTTCAAGTACCTTCAAACTTGTTCTTTGTAAGCAGCAATAGCTCTGATACCAATTGTTTAATATGATTTAGAACAACAAAGAGTAGGGGTGAATCAGTTGTTCTCAGGTCCAGATGTATCAAACAAACTTTAAACTCTTCAACAAATCAGACCTAATAACCAACAACTATTTGGTCATTACTGATTGCATAACAGAAAACATATAACAGTGCAGTCCACTTATCCAATAACATCTAACTTGTAAAACACATAAATGTTCAAACCAAAACATTCACACAAGTGTCAACACCAGGATCTATACAGGAAACCCAATTAGGGAAAAACCACTTTGTAACATGTTACTATTATGTTCACTCTTTCTAAAGTGAGGTTTGTGAAAAGACAACCTTGTCAAAGGTTACAAACATACTGTCAGGTGTGACCCCGGTTAACAGATATAAACCACTCTGTTAAAAGTGCACCTTGTTATAGCACTCACATACACTCCATTAGAATGAAAACCTTGTTCAAGACAGGATTTATACCTATGACTATTAGGTCAACCTTTATTAAAAGGATTTTGACTGTTACAATGGTTAGAAAGTAGCAGTAGTATTGATCTAAAAAACATACAACTCACTTTGTAAATATCAGATTCAATTCCATACACATATGCTAGCTTACTGACTGTGAAACTTTACCATCTCCATCACTGATCTACTTGGAACTCTCTTCAAGCAATCACAACACTTCTTCATCCTTCTCTGCTTCGACAGTCAATAACGTCAACAATACTTCTAGCATTCACCACTCTCAATAACCTCTTGCTTAGGTTTCCTTAATACTTTCTCTATTAGGTCAATACATCTTTTGCCACTTAATCTCCTTTGTAGATCTTAGGGGTTAGGTCAGATTCATTGAATCCATCCTACATTATGTTCTTCGGCTATCCTTCTAGAAATACCTCAAATCTCTTAATAGATTTACAATAATATGTTTTACAGTGCATTAAATGCTTTCAAATATGAATAAATAAAATCAACACATTTTTACATAATCCAAGAATTCAACGATGTTGGCTGGAAAATCTGAATTCTTCCTCAAATGAAAATTACTGATGCTCGGTCAATACTGTGTTCAACTTCTTGGTCTTCACTAGAAAGCTCAGTCACCACATAAACTGTTTTATTCGGCTAACACTGTCTTCCTCAGCAATTAACTAGGTGTTGGTCAACACTAAATTTACTCGGCATATACTAGCTCATTCGACACTAACAACACTTGGCTTACACTAGATTTTTTCACTTTTTTCTCCGTTAAGCCCACCATTTTAGTCTTCATTCTTACATAAATAAACAATACATTGTATTATCATTGTGCCACATAATCAAGTACTCATTGAAGTATCAAGATAAATCAACCTGTCCTTAGGTGCTATTGTTACCACCTGCCAACCTTGCCTGTCTCCTTAGCAACACTCAAATAGATATATGTAGGTGCTATTGTTACCAACCTTTGCCTGTCCTTAAATAGTAACAATCTTACTAGCTAAGGTTTGACATCAATGACAATACAACAATTTCTTCAATTGCATTTTACAACATCTATATGGTAAATAATCCATCTCACCAAAATGCATAGGTACCCAGCCACTGCATCTGCCTAGTACATAGGAACAAATACTGAATACATAGCTCAGACTATCAAACCAAGGAAGAAGAAGAATGATCAATAGAAACTCCCCATAATGCTAACAAGAGAGATGTGACATGTACACTAAAAAGAGTTCCAATAAGAACTACATCGTGAAGAACCAAGAACATCGAAGGTGCATAGAAAGAATAAGTACAAATAAAGATACCTTGAGGCTAATGTCATGGAAGGAACACTCACTTGAAAAAGGTAGATGAAAAAAAAAGAAAAAACATCAAATGCCTCCATGACACTTTATAATGGAGTGCAAGTAACAAATAGCACAAACATATTCAAGATTCCAAGTATGCAATAGAATGAAACTTTATCTCAATACATGTGCATAAAAGAATACTACAAAAGTGAAGTATACACTACTCAAAGAAGAGCGAAGGCTACTGAAACAAAAGAACAACCTAAGAAGAGACATCCCCTAAAGGGAAGAGATCCCAGGACCTATAACATCCTCGATATCCACCAGAGTGCAAAAGTGCAAAAAAAATGAATAAAATATACCTGGAGTAGAATCTGGAAAATGAATTATAGAAATAGAAAGCTCTCCAAACAAGCTTTCCAGTGATATCTTGCTTTTCCAAAATAGAGTCCAGATTCATAGGATAGAGCTTCCGAAGTGCAAAACTAAACATTTGGCTTTGACAGTAAACAAAACCATCAAAAAAGAAAAAATTAGAAATTCAAACCTCCATATCTAGATAAATCTTCGAACCCCCCTTTCCAATGATATCTTGTTTTCCCCCGATTTCGACATGGTATGCTCAAGTTATGAGCAAAAAACCACCAAGTGCTCTGGAGGGCCCAAAATGGTGTCTAGAAGTACTGACGTCAACACTTCACAGGCTTAAAATTGACGGCCAAATGGTCATCCACAGCATACAAGCCCCTTGGGGCTAAAATAATAGGCTCGTGGTCCACCATATGACCAGGGGCAAAAACTGCATTCACCAGGCTTAAATTTGATGGCCAAATGGTCATCGTAGGAAAAAAAAAAATATTAAACAAAAAAAAATATTAATTTTTTTTTCTTTTTTTTTGCAAAATTGCATGCATGCCTCAAGATCCGTGCTAGGCCCTATAGATTTTTGCTTTGATTTATGTGCCAATTTTTTGGTCTTGATTTGCATCCTCGATAGTAAAATTTTCATCTTGTTTTATGTGCCAAAATAGAGATTTCTACCTTAGGAAACGTGCCAGTTTGTACAAATTCTACCTTGGGAAGCATGCTAAGTTGTCTGGTACCAAAAAAAATGCCCCAAAATGCAAAGTTCTCCAAATTTGACATTTTTTATATCGAAATAGGGGTTTTGGGCACTGCGAGCTCAATGACGAGGTCTATTTGAAGTCAAAGTGCACACCAATTTTAGGGACCCCCCTAATTTCAATAATAAAAAAAAAAGCTCTAATTTGAAATAGATTAATTTCTAATCTTTGAATCCTTCAAATGCGAACAAGCTATAGAAGATTAGGCCTGATACCCATGCAGGATTTGAGCAATACAAATCCACAAAACCCAAAGATTACCTGCATACAAAAACCTGTTACAAAGAAGTAGAGACAAGAAGAGGGTAAGAGTTTGACTCAAAAATATGAAGAAGAAAATATCTTCAAATAATGAATGAATAAACTATACAATGGATCATCCTTATAAAGGAGATTGAAAGCCTTGAAAGGAAAACCCCAGTGCATGTAATAATTAGTTTAATTATTACATGACTAATGCATGCAAGTTTATATTTAAAACAACTAGTGCATGTGTGTTTAAATATAAACAACTAAAGCAAAAGAGTTCACATATTAAGAAGGGAGTAAAGTTAATTAATATAATTAATACTTTACTTTAATAGACAGCATCATGATATCCTACTTACCCCAAATTTTCAACAATCTCCCCCTTTGTCATGGATGGAAATAGATCGGAAAATTGGCTAAGTTCCAAGACTTCACAACAAAACTTTTAAAAACAAACATACAACATTATGTAGCATTGTGTTACATGGCAATTACAAGATTTGCAAAAGTGTGTGGATCATACATATCTACTTATATATCATTCAATCAGAGGGATACTTCCCCTTCTAATATACTATATCCTTTCCACATATATCTATACCTTATATATATTAGCAATTTTATCATACTATTACTCCCCCTTTGACAACAATGACAAAGGTTTGTATATATATATATATATATATATATATATATATATATATATATATATATATATATATATATATATATATATATATATATACATATACATATGTATGTATGTATACATACATATGTATGTATGTAATACATACATATGTATGTATGTATACATACATATGTATGTATGTATACATACATATGTATGTATGTATACATACATATGTATGTATAATATATATATTATACATATATATATGTATATATATATACATATATATATATATATATATATATATATAACATATATATATACATATATATATATATATATACATATATATATATATACATATATATATATATATATGTATATATATATACATATATATATATATACATATATATGTATATATATATACATATATATGTATATATGTATATATATATATATATATACATATATGTTATATGTATATATATATACATATGTATACATATATATACATATATATATATATGTATATATATATGTATGTATATATATATACATATATATGTAATATATACATACATATGTATGTATATATATATAGATATATATGTATATATATGTATATATACAGATATATGTATATATACATATATATATATATGTATATGTATATATACATATATGTATATATATATATATATGTATATATACATATATGTATATATATATATATATATATATATATATATATATATATGTATATGTATATATACATATATATATATATATGTATATATACATATATGTATATATCTATATATGTATATATATATGTATACATATATATATAATATGTATATATATATGTATACATATATATACATATATATATGTATATATATACATATATGTATGTATAGATATACATATACATAATATGTTGGAAACTTTCACCTTTATATAAATCAACAAGCTTCACACCCTATGAATCATGTGTGCAATATCCATTGAATGTCTGTTGCTGAAATTGAAGTTGAAAGATGTTTCTCTTGTGATAAAAAATTTTACCATCACCCAACATGTTTTTCAACAAATGGCAGTGTAGTCAACTCTTTATAACCAAGAAGTCCATCCCATATATTTTATTGAATTCAGCTTTTAGAAAATAGGTCTCATTTAGCCTCATGTGCTATCTGACCATTTCATAAATTATTACACCGAAGGCATTTCATATATGAAAATGAAAGACCTGGTTCTCAAGGATCAAGGTTATTAATGCTAGAGAAGCGTGTAAGACAATTGAAATGTTTGTGGCCGTTAATAAAAAAATACAATTTTTTTTTAAAAAATTTTTTTTGTGTTTTTTTCCCTTTTGTCCTCCATTAAATGCTCTGACAAATGTCATGTCTTTATTTGTTAAATATCAAATAGTTATTGCAACTCTGCTTTTTTTGCGGTTCATAGTAAATAGTTATTGCATCTCAATACATTTTTAGCTCGTCATCTCTACACTTTTGTATGTGAAAATGAAGGACCTGGATTTCGAGGATCAACGGTTATTAATGCTGGAGAAGCGTGCAAGACAATTGAAATGTTTGTCGTTGTTGATCAACAATACAAACTTTTTTTTTTTTCTTTTTTCTTTTTTTTTTCTTTTTTTTCTGTATTTTTCCCTTTTGTCCTCTGTGAAATGCTCTGACAAATGTGACATCTTTATTTGTTATATATCAAATAGTTATTGCATCTCTCCTTTTCTAGTGGTTCACAATAAATAGTTATTGCATCTCAATAGATTTTTAGCTTGTCATCTCTGTATTTTTGTCTTTTACAGTTGAAAGTTGTTGGATATCAGTAAATTTGCATTGAATGTTTTGAAATTTTTAATAGCCTCTCAACGTTTAGAATGTTTTCATAGGCAACAACAACTAAATTGCCCTTCATGATAGCCACCTTCTTTCATGACCATCATAACCTATATACCGATTGTTCTGCACATATTTTAAAAAAGTAGACATAAACATTTTAAGTTGTATAGCTCTGTAGTCATCAAGCTAAAGATTTTTATTTACAAAGCACACAAATTCACATATAAATATGAGCA